>JAANSN010001959.1:0-27991 GCA_036850665.1 Dicranocentrus wangi | reverse complement strand
TGACATCACCAACTGAAAAGAGTGTGGATGTAATGAGTGGTTTTTGATTGAATGTAATGTAATGTAATTTTGATGTAATGAATGATTTACTGATTTTCAGTAGGTATTCAAATTAAAATTGTTTTTCATTTATGCTGCCAATCTACCTACCTGCAGCCTCGTACAATAACCAATATCAAATGTTCCTATCATGAAGACCACCGTCTGCCTTGCATACTGCAAACAAATCCTGCTTTGTCATGTCATATAGGTAGGTAGATATATAACGATCAATGTTCATATATCCTTCCATTTTGACTGAATAGGATTGATCTGACCGACATACTTTGGATAAATGTATAACATGGTTGACCTTTGAACCTACCTGCCATATGGTCAACCGAACGAATGCATGGACTACCGTAACTTTCATTTAAGTACATGCATTGTTCATGCACTGGATTTGGAGAATATAGTTTATATTGATACCGATTACATGACCGAATAAAGAAAAGGGAACAATTTTAAGTTACATACTTTCTTTCACTTATCCCTGTCATCGTCATCTCTTTGTTTGCTTTATCCACATCTTTTCTTTGCGAAAATGCATATACTTATGATACTTATGGATACCCCGCTTTCTCGGGTTCTCACATATCCACCTTCTCATTTTCAGGTTTGTGTAGAGTTAGTTACTTTTACGGTACGATGACAGTGCGGCGATTAGCTTCACTGTGAGGTTTGTCAAAGGAGGAAATGGGTAACAGAACGAGAGTCAGTTGACGTTGACATACTCTGACCCCCAATTCATGGCTATATACATTCAAATCCATATAGCCTGTACGAGTTCATTGTATATGAATAATTGGAAAATGCACGTGACGGTGGTGACTAGAGGATAAAGAACGGGAGGCAGTATTATTATTATATTGGTTTTTGGTATTAGTGGTATATTATGCTTGAGTGATAAAAAGGTAAAAACATGATCATATAGACTACATATTATAGCCTAAACTGCACAAGCTTTTTAGCTTAGGTTCACAATTTGGTGCATTAGTGAGTGAGTACATACGTGTGTGGTTGCCGAGTGTCTTTGTAAAACATAGGTATGCTGGATGATGATGGAGGGTGGAGTTTTCCCTCGTGCCTCAGAGAAAAACAGTGCGTGTGATGCTGATTTTTGCTGACGACGACGACGACGCGATATGAGGACTATGCTCTCTCCTGGTTGAACTTATATTGTAGGGAAAAAAATCTATGGAAAAAGGAACTCATGTGATCCACCATCCACCACGGACGATAAATTCGTATCTCAAGGTTGCATGCAGGTTGCTTGCATGCATACCAGTATCACATACGAGTATATATCGTATCCATCCATATAATAGCGAGCGTACAATAGTATCCGCATCGGCACTATTACTATTATAATATGCACAACAAGCACATCTCTTCTTTCTTGTTGTTGACTTGTTGATGAACTGTCTGACTGAGAGAGAACATTACACATACGCGTTATATGTATACGCTTTTGTAAATAGAAAGCCGTGTGTATGCCAGTTTTATTAGCTCACTCACTCAGCTCTCCTGAGTCATATGATTTTGATTACGAAACAAAAAAAACCGAGAACACTAACTCTTCTGCTCGTAACTCATAAAACTCATCCTCATCAGCATCATCATCGTAAAAAGAATTAGAAAAGACGCGTGATGCGTTTACGTACCTCATTAATAACAATTGTGAGTGGACGTGGAAAATTGAAGAAGAGCGTCAAAAATCTGTACAAATTAGTCAAGTTTAGAGTAAACATGCGGATGGAAGCTGAATAGCTACAAGAAGAGTTCGAATAAGATTCATTAAAATTGTCAAAAGTCCACCCACTTGTCCACCGTTCGTTTGCATAATAAGTAAGCTGCAGCAATACTTGGAATGGAACTGAGTTGAAGAGTAAGAACAAAGCTTTTTTGTATTAAATTACCTATTAGATTCTGATTCTAGAATAGGTATGCAACCATTTTTGGTGTATTTGATTGAATAGGCCGAAAGAGCCATGAATCAACTAAAACCCAAAAGTGTGACCAGTGTGATGTGATGTGATATTATTGACATTTTACTTCCTACTTCTACTTCCTGCTGATTTAATAGATTTGTCATTCATAATAATATAATATTAAAATAATCATTAATTAGTGAAGAACTGGTGTGCATGCATCATCAGAGTTTGTACCTATCTCTATCTCTGCTGTCATATTCCGTTGGAGCAAGTGCTCCCAGGCTCCCACCCGTCACAAAGTCACAATCAGTCAACTTATTGGAGTGCTTTTACTAAACGATCAAAAAAACGGATGAAATATTTAATATGCTGGATTAGCAGATTGCTGTGGGTAAAAAAGCTTTCGGATTTGACACTTACGCAAATCGGTACAGCATGCATACTACTACAACTTGCAGCATAACATTTTCTGAGGCAATAACAAGTACACATTTTTTATGCGACCATACACCACCATCATTCATCCTTGCTGTAGACCTTAAGTTTGTAAGAAATGCAAATATTTCTCCACAAGGCAATTTGGTAGTAGCAAATAAATAATAATTTCTAATAATTCTCCGAATAAGCTGCTTGAAATTCCTATTATTCGATTATATATTTCTACAAACTACTACATGGTATGTTGCTTTTAATGCTGGCAAGTTTCCTAAATTAAACTTTTGTTTTTACACACAGGGCGAAATGGAAAACTGGGGATAAAAAAGTCAAACAATATTGCAGACAAGTCTTCGTCATCGTCAGTGTGTGTGCCACGGGATAGAATAAACGGATCTCTTGAAACTCCAGGACTTTGTACACTATAAATGTATCAAACCTGCTTGCTTCAGTTTTTTTACATCATCAATCATCAGTCAACTCACCAACCTTCTGCAATCTAGTACAGTTCGGTGAATGATTTCTGCAACAAGCCTGGTGGTTTTGAATCCTTTCCCTTGTTGTTTCCTCTTTTGTATCGCTACTACTACTATATGTTTAAAACTCCGTCCACCGTCTCGGAAGGCTATACTGGTAATCGCAACGGTAGTTGGAATTCAACCACGTGATTGCTACTACTTCATTTACCGAAAATGCTCGAGACTCACTCACCGTAATTTTCATATAAAGGACAACAAAGTAGGAACCCGTCGTGAACCCCTTCAACATTTTAGTGTAGGGGGCATTGTGCCTGTGTGGACAGAATGTACTGTATCTAATAGTAAGTTTCGTATTTGCTCGCCAGTAACGCAAACACACTATGTATTTATCTGTACATGGGTACAAGTACAAGTTAAAAAATATGCCAAGTACGCCGCCAACGTCGACCCCTTCCCGAAATCCGCTGCGTCCAAGAAGCGCCCAAGGTTCGGCAGCCGTTCCTACTGAACAGAGCAATAGTGCCGTCAATACTTTTTCAAAGTTTTTCACCCAGCTCAAGAATTTAATTGCGGAGGCTGCAAACATCGAGCCGACGTCTGATGTAGCTCCTGGCATTGACCATTGCTGTGAAAATAGTCGTTGCCACTTAGGTCTTCCAGTTCACCATGATTCCAAGTTGCTGTCAAATTGTGCTCCTTCAAAATCAGCATCGTCGTCTTCCAACTCGTAAGGAAATTTTCGAGTCTGGTTTACAATTGCATTTGTTTGAATATTTGTAAATAACTAAAAGTTGCTCTCGTTCTCTACTAGGGTAAATCAAGTATGCAGTAGACTGATCGTATACAGGGACTGTGATCGCCGTGGCCGTAAAATATTATTCGACAGTGAACATGTTAGCGCAGACTATGTTTACCTGAAACCCACTGATCCAAAATTATTAAAGGAGCTTGGTGAATATGTATTCGGATGTGTTCCATTGGCCACTGCGCCCGATGCTGCAGTGGACTACGCTCCTCGCGTGACACAAACGATTTTGCAAATGGCATTTAGAAGAGCAATCTAAAACACTGTACATTTGGTCGAAAACATTTGAACTTGGATCCCATGGTCGTTCAAAACCGCAAGATAGTAAGTTAATCGCCATTAATCGGATGGGCTGCTCTATCTGAACAAATAAAACACAATGCAATAGTTGCATTTAATATGAACTTACTTTAAAAGTAACTCAATTTAAAAAAAAAATTATAACAATTTGCAGACTCGTACACAACAACGTCCGATCAATCAGCTTCACCGTCAGACCAGTCCTCGGGATATGAAACCGGGGATGGATTTTCATCTTCCGCGAAGACATTCTCTCTGCCATTGTTCAACCAGCGTCAGTTCACGAGCAGCAGCAACACAGACTCCGCATTTTCACAAACAAGATCATTGCCGGGACATATCAACAGTTACAAAACTAATCTAGCTCTGGTGTGGATATTTACTCAAGAACCCACGAAGGATAGTTGTAGTACTTCCTGCGACAGAAGTGAGAGTTCTAAGATTCCATTTCCGTATTTGTCTCCATTAGTGGAAAAGCTCATTATGAACCCACTAGAATATGTCACTCAAAATTTTTACCACAATGGCAATCACTTTGTTACTAGTCTGAAAAACGTCAGCACAAGTTTAAACCATGACTTGAACGACTTCTTGAGGAACCCACACGTTGTCAATTTGCCATTAATTAAGCCTCCTTTGACTGACATGGTGAATACAAAACTTGTGACAAAGTTCCTGGAACTCGTATTTACTAACGTTGATAGCTGTGTTGTGCTTAATTTGAAAAAGTGGACAGACGTAAGGGCCGTCCTCTATTTTTTAAAAATGTATTTAAGGACTTGTATATGTGCATGTGGTTCGCTAGACTTATCAAAAGAACTAGCCAGCAGTGCAGTGGAGACTGGAACGGACGTAGTTTCTACAAAAGACCTTTGCTGTGAAGACTCTGGAATTGGGCTAGAAAAATCTAATACCAAGACCACTTCCGTCTCATCAATTCATCAGCGGAAATGGTCCATTGTATCTGAGGAAAGTGAATTAGGAAGTAGTCTAGAAGAAAGTTATGCTGGTCGAGTGAGTTTTCATTTGGGTGATGCGGATGTGGACCAATCCGAAGCAAAGCTAGCTCTAGGTGAGGTGGACCTGAGGAGGCTACGAAGTGACAGGAGACCGTCAACTGAGTCCGCCAGCTCTACTGAAATTCCAGATATCCAGTGCTTTCAATCTTCGACAAACCGACGTCCTCTGGATGTTAAAATCAGTTTGGACGATACAAAACTGAGGGACAGTTGTCAAGCGAAGTATGTCCCGTGTTATCACTGTAATGGGACGTATATCACAGAGTGTAACCGGTTCAATCCATTCTACTACGTTCAAATTATAGCCAAACCTGGGCAGGTCACATACGACTATGAATATGTTGCATTTATGAAAATTATTGAGCTCTACGGTACAGGGAGCACAAGGTGTTTTAATCTAGAAAATAACAACAGAAGCGGATCCGTTGCACAAGAAGAGGAGTTTGGCACTGATTTTGTCAAGAAAATCAAGGAGTTTGTTGAAGATTACGTTGCTCTTTCTAAAGTGACAAACGACAGCGGTAAACTGCACAACTTTGCCATTTTTAGAATGGAACAGCTACGAGATGAATATTTACATCTAACTGAATAAGATTTTAAAATGCACTAGCGGAATAATATTTTTACACTAGTGTTGAATAAAAAAACGCTAAAAATGAACCAGTTCAATTCATCATCAAATTCATAGTCATTCTCATCTCATTCATGTTATCCATCGCGTTTCATGTTCATTCTTCATTCGTGTAACCATTTCATTGCATTTTAGAACCAGTGGTAAATAATAATTTTCGAACGACTAATTTACTCCTTAATAATTTACGACAATGACTCCGCTACACCTTTGGATTTGATACAGGCTTTTCTAGCATTGGATTTACATCCTGAATGCATGTTAACGTTATTGTGTCTATTGTGACATAGGGCGACACAGTGACGACACGCCAAGCAAATATATAAACAGTGTATATTTGCATTACGTTGTGTATCCTCTTACACAGGAAGAAACGCAGTGATTTGGCCCACTTTTAGTGAAGATCAGCATTGCAATTTAACAGGGTTTGACGACTTTTGAAAATGCTTTTTCATTATGCATCGATTGACAAATCCAACCTCTCCTCAAAAGAAAAGAACAGAAATTAAAAGATTGTTACCTGTTACCTGACATTCTTGAAGTGCCCATATTATTAGTTTTTCCAAGAGGTATGGGTATGGGTAGTCGTTTAAAGAATCCTTTGCATTTTTAATTTCCAAGTGCGGTTAATTACCAGACCTTTTTTGACTAACAGACAGACACCGTGGACAAAAGTATCAGTCTGTGCCGGTGTCACAAATTAATGACGATAAGGTGTTGTGTGTATTCCAAAAGCGACAAAAGTTCATCCCTTGTGATCAACTTAGATCAACACATACCTACATTTTACTGGCAGACTACAGACAAATTTAATATATCCTCGACATCCTCGTAAAGATTTGCCTGTAACAACACATGCATTTTGGAAATAGCGATAATAACGGAATTCTTTCACTCATCATCATCATGCATCGAACGGAGCGAAGGTGATAACTGATAATACTGACGTGTGGTTGTACCATTTAAAGTTTACTTAACTCTGATTTTGAGGTGTTTTATTGTTTGCAAATTTTGCTGATTGTGCTTCGGTTCGTACGGTATTTATTTTACTGGTATTTCAATCAGTTGAGTTTTTTACTTTTTGTTGATTGATTTGAAAAGGATGAAAGATAGGTTTACATGAGGTGATTCGCGTACCATATACCATCCCGTAATAAACCGTACCATCATGCATCATCACTGTAAGCGGCATCAAGCGGTATGTCTCCCTAAAACATTGCCTGGTCAAGCAGCAGATAAAAGTGTGACAAACTACATAATATATTTCATTCTCAACCCTATCGAACACAATAAAATCTCGCATTCTTTCCTACATACATACCGTGACATAGTTGATAGTCCTTATATTAACCAAAACCAAATGTTTAAAATATTTTATCATCATCCGCGTAAACATCCAAATTACTTGAGCCAAATATTTTTGTGATGCTCTAATTCAAAATCCAAGATGTCCCTTATCGCACAGTGCCTTAATTTTTCGAAAATGCTAATGCTGAGCGGCTCAAACATTTGCAGAAAGTATAGGATTGCTCAAACCCTTTAACACTGTCTGATTGGTTTGACAAGGAATCAATGCACTTGTACAAACTGCAAACGATACCTTCAGCCCCCAAATTAAACGTCCTCTATAATTCATTATTAATTTCATAATACAAAAATTTCTATATAGCCAGTATAGCCACGCAGCTTTTAAATTTTTATTTTTGTTAAATCTTATGTACGCCAAGGCATTAGGTATAATTAGTAGCCATTGCATTTGTGTTTAGGTAAATATTTTGATACTTTTTGTTCATGTTCCCATAACCCGTTTACTTCGGGGTTCGGTGAGTTCGGTCGGTTCATGTTTAACTCGATTCGACTGATATTCAATTAGGTATGTGATCTTAATTCTTTCAAGTTTCATTTTTGAACACCACATCACGAATGGGCTTACAAACTTACAATTATTATGCTCATTTGTTTGATATGGGTAATATGTTGCTGTTCAAAATTAGGCGATTTATGCTTTTTTGTTGATTTCGACGGTTGATGGAAATAGGTCGTAGTATAAACAAGTCCGCCATGCGGAATACTGACGTTTTAAGGTTTACGGGACGGAAGAAAATTTATCGTTAAATATCAAATGTGTATCAGCCAGAGCCATGGGATTGCCAGTTGACTTTAGATCAGTTTACTTTAGTCTTACTACGCCCGTATTATACAAGCAGATACATAAAGGTAAAATTAAAAATGTTATATTTTAACGGACATTGGTTGTTGGCTTCTCATTGGAAACCGTCTTACCGTGCTTCACTTGGTATTCATTCGTTTTTACATGCTAGATTATTCATCATCACAAAATTGACTTTGCGAGAATTCAAGATAGGTAATCTCAAATCTGATGTAGGTTGACTTTTGGAGTAATGCTGGAGCTTGGCTAGGTGTACTCCATCCAGCGTGATACACCACTTTGAGCAAACCAATCTGTTCCCTTTTAGCGTATTATTATGCGATATGATGTGATTGTTGATTTTTCGCTGTGTCGAATATATAAGTTGTAACAAACGATGACTGCGAATGCGTGTATCTCTGTGTGTCTCTTAGGGAGTTGCGTTAACTGGGACGACAATGATTAAACAGGAATATGACTGATAGCATGATTCATATATGATGTCCTGGACAAACATTGTTATCTTTCACGGCTTATCTTGAGTTGATATTTTTGGTTTCGGTTTACACAGTGATGATGTTCATCATGACTTTTTCAGTTTGCTTTTGCTTTGTGTACTTTGGATTTACTTGAGCCTATAAATCTCACTTGAAATTCATTTCTCTCCTCAAATCTACACAACAACTTCGACAACTTGTATTTTATACCCAAGCTTCTCCCAAGTTTCATCCTTCATTCAATGGAGTAACTGTTGCAAGTTTTCAATGAAATCAGTAATTAGAATTTCGTGTACTTGGGAGATTTATTATTGGTATTCCCGTATACACATTGGTTATTCATCGCTCAAGTGGCAGTTGTTCTCGTCGAGTGCTATTGATCATAGTGCCTCGTTTGCCGTTGTCACATCACCACCGCCGCGTTTCGGAAAATTCCCTGCAATGCATATACCCAGTTGTAGAGACGGCTAAGGTTGAATAATGTCTTAGTGCACTTTAGTAGGCCACCTATTATTCAACGAATTTTTTCAATGTGGCAATTAAAACTGGCAAGGAATTTGAAACCTCAAATTTGCAATTGCAGTGAGTTGGAATTGCAGATCTAGGCATGATGTATTTTTGGCTAGTTATGCCAGATCTAACTCTTCCAGCTCATTGATCATTGTAAAAAGCAACATTGTGACTGCAGGAGAAAAGAAAATGAAACTTCCGTTTCTAGAAGATTTTATGAAACGAAGGTGGGTTGATGTACTAAACAGGAAAAGGACGTTGCTTGAGGACGCACCCCAGGAAACAACTAAACAACTATAACTCCAAAAAAGGATGTCGATTTTGAGTGGTTTTATGGACTAAGTGGAGAAGTGGTCTTGTCACTTTGACTTAAAGTGAGATTCAACTTCTCCAACTTATTTCAGCCACTATATACTTCAACGACATCATCTACTCATCTAGTAATCCCAGAGCTGTAATTCTACTCCTGTTCGATTAATGGTATACTAATGGTGATGTATGTTTGCTTCATATTAACACATTGTTACATATGCGTGCTTTTTGATTATTGTATACAAATGAATAAACGAATAATATCCTTGTTTAAAATTGCCTAAATATACTACTAAATTCACTGCATAACTTGTGCATAACTAAACTACCAGGAAGTCATACGGAAATAAGCTTATCATGTTTCGAATGGACATCGGCGAGGGCGACAAATCATTTTCAAACTTGGAAAAAATACAAGAATTCTTATGGTAAATATCGTTTTCGATTATTCCAACCATGCCCCTAGCCATGTGTACAGGTATAGTATGGATTTTGTAGATTAGAGCATTTAAAGAAAGGTACATTCAGTTTTTACATCTTTCAAGCCACGTCATAGCCAAGCCAAGCAAAAACCAGTACCGAGTACAAACCATACTCCGAGATGCCACGATTATTTTATTATCTAGCCCGTAACTAGTATCTCTTCTGCTCACAGTATCGCCTAGCATAACCACTGATGCTGGATTAAATTCACACTAGCAAAAATCTTGTCCCGAGCTAAACGTATGTCATTAAACTCATTACAACAGACCCAAACCGAATTACCGAAGCGAACCGGCCTAAAAGTTGTCTGTCGGGCCGATTCAATACGCTTTAAAGTTTGAACCCATAATTAACTGTAAGTAGAAACCTTCTCGATACGTTTTCCCTGATTATGATTCCCTAAAAAAATGGAACTATACTGTCGTTTTAGAAAGCAGGTACTTTCCCAATGGATGTTCTACCAGCCCTGTTAAAACACTCCAAACTCCAAACGGACGGACATACGGCAAGAACTAAACTCGTTCTTTGGGGTATAAGTAATCGCTCTATTGAAACTTGACAACAATGACAACAGATTTAACTATACAACACAATGTTGTTGGTTTTATTAGATGCAGAACTAGTAAACTACACATATGACCGTCTTCCACGGCAGCAACTGCTAGTCTAAATGACTAAAATACAAGTGACAGACCAAAAGTAAAAAGTACTTATCTTGTTCGGAAGGTATAACTACTGAAGTATTACGTAATGTAACCTATAGTAGTGCTTTACTACACTAGTTGTAAAGGAAAACTTGATTCTCACGGAGGAATGAATGCCTAGTTAAAGGGGAGGAACGTAGGACGTTAGATTGCAAGGGAATATCACATTTCCCCAGTTTGCTTAGACCTGTAGCTGCCACACCAAACCAAACCACATGTTCCCAAAACCATGACATGTATTGGCAACATGTAAATGGGGTTAAGAATTAGGACATCCACTCCATGTATTCAAAACTAATGTGTTTTAGCAACTGAAACATATTATATTTCCTGGGTCTCTGTCTTGTTCCAGTCGTTTCAAACTTAAAGTTCTCATGGCCATACGAATATTTATAAAGTTTGATACGTTTAACCTTGTGCATCAATTGAGTTTAATATGTTCCATTTATGAACACTTTCTATAGCCCGAGCATATGAAGGACAAATTCACTCTTACAATTAATACGTTCAGTCAATTGAAAAAAGTGAAACTCGCTACTCGGCCTACTCGCTGCTCCATTTAACATAAAAACTGAAAGAACTAATGCTGAAATGAATACTGGCCGAATCAAAATGGTGTGATGCGACCCAAAGTCTATTTTAATACACAATGATACATGATGAAATAGGAACTGCAACTCCGTTAAACCCAGATTGATATATATGTGACCCGAACGGGAGGAATAATACAGTGAAATAAAAGTTACTAGTATTGGTACACAGGTTCTAAAATTGTAATTAGATAATAGATTTATGCAATCTTATTTGCTCGTTTTTAACTCAAATTATAAACGAGTCCAGATGCACATATGTACTTCTGAGAGTATCGCATCAACAACACACCTGTAATATCCGTGACATTGTAGTGTCATTTTGGCGAATTGCATACTAGGTATTTCTCTTTCTCATACAGATTCTGTGAGGGCTGTGAGTTGAGGTTTCAGGTGGATCATCATCAGTACTTTTGCCCTGACCCACCCGTAGTCATTCATCCATATTTTAAAATGGGGAGAATCTTTATCTGTAATATAAATCAATTAGGGATAAAAACGGACTGGGGTATTTTGGACATTTTTAAATGACCTAATAATTTCTACCTAATTGGTAATTGGGCTGATGCCCACAAGAATATTTCAGGGACTTAACAATAAATCGGTTTCAAACTCATGTATATCATGCTCATCCTCGATGTTGGCAACCGTAAGAAATATAATGGATGCCATTCCATATTACGCAATACAACCAAGACTCCAGCAGAGACCTACGTGCATGAATATGAACTAGGTATATGCATGTTCCAAAATCCAACCAAAAACCACTCCACTCCACGCACGGCACACGGTACAACTGTTCACGAGCTCCACAACTCTCCATTTCATTACACACCGAGTGAGTAGCAAGTGGTGAAATCATCTGATCTGCCACCTCTTTCATTGTGTAAACATATTATAACATTCACACTGTCAAAATTCATCACGTGCCCACATGTGCACCTCGCAACAGAAAATTCACAAACGTAGTGTCCTCCTGGCAAATTACTAAACTACCTAGCCATGTTCAAAGTGGGTATCATTGGTGGTGTTGGAGTTTGTTCCTCAATTTCCCACAGTTTCACGTTGGTACGTACCCAAAATTTTGGGATATACCCGGCGTTTTGTGACATTACATGGCACTTACTTTAATTTAAATAACACATTATGGAGATTTCAGCATGTTCCATGTTCCTCCCGGACATTTAATGAGATATAGTAGGAATTAGTATAGTAGTGCATGTATACCTACCTACCTACTACATAATGTCACATAATTCTTATTGTCCGTTTTAAACCCTCTTGATGAATGTGGTTTTATTAAGTAGCACTAGACTAGCAAATACATTTTCACAGTTATCTCAATCACTAATAATTATTAACTTACTTCCTCTGCATCTTACAAGGTGAGATACTGATCTTGCACGTGTCAATTGTCTTTTGAGCGTTTTAATTTACCATATACCAACCTATATCATGGTGTTAGAGAATTAATTCAATACTATACACGAAACACTTTGATGGTAATACAGCTTTCCTTCGGAAGTTAATAGTCGACAGACAAGTAAATCATCGCCATTCTGGAGCTAATCCCATTTTTTGTTAGCTGGCTAAGATTTCGCGTGTTTTAATCGAGTTCATAACATTTCTGACAAAAAACGAATGTAGTTGCAATGTTTTAATATATTTTCTGTAACGTTATTACTTAGAAAACCCAAAGCCAGGTTATTCAACTACACAAATACTTTGCAGGACTATCCCAAGTCAGAAGAATGTTGCATGACAAAGCGTTCATTAATGGAGAGTGGGTGGGTGCAAAATCTGGAAAAACTTTTGCAGGTAAAGAAAAGCATGAGTTTAATTAAATTATGTTTATGCTCAATCAAGGCCCTCGCATATTTATTAGCAACAAACCAGATCCAAGGACAGGTAAAAAATGGGGTACGTTAATTTTGCTGCTGCATACTTCAAATCCTGGAACTTGGTTTATTTGCAGTTGTCAATCCTGCGACACAGGAGATGATTGCAAATGTTCCAGATATGAATCAAGATGATACTGAACTTGCTATCCAAGCAGCTCAGAAGGCATTTGAAAGTTGGAGAAAAACTACGGGGAAGGTACGTTTCAATTTGGAATTTATTAAACTGTCACTACTCACTCCNAAGGTACGTTTCAATTTGGAATTTATTAAACTGTCACTACTCACTCCGTACCAAAAGTATGGCTTATACTAAAATTAAGATTGGATGAAAAGTCATGTGCTTACGTATTACGTTCATACTTTCGTACATTGTATTGTGCAGGAACGTTCTAAAATCATGAGACGCTGGTATGACTTGACCGTATCGAAGCAAGATGAACTTGCTAAAGTTCTCACCTTAGAAAACGGCAAACCTCTGAAAGAAGCTGTTGGAGAAATTGTTTACAGTACGGACTATCTGGAATGGTATGCGGAAGAGGCAAAGAGAATTCATGTTAGTCACTTGATTTGACAAATACACCTTTCCAATACTTTATCTTATTCAATCATTACTTTTGTCTCACAGTCTGATAAACTGTATTTTCACTCGTAATTACTTCTACAAAATATGTGTCCGATAGTCCGATTCCTATGTTACTTTTTGGATATGTGGATCTCACTTCTAGAATCGGAACTGACGTTATTTATAGTTAGTACGCAACCGCATGTGATTGCATGCAATCTGCAATCTCCGTAGGAATGTAATTTTTGGAGTAGCGCACGCGCCTACACAGCAATTATGGCATGTGGAATGTGCACTCATTAAGACGATAATATGTAACGTCAAATCTTTATATCGGCACATTCCTTTTGGCTGCCTGCAGCATTGTCCAATGCATTGAATTTGAATTTTGGCAGTTAGTTACTGGCTACTGATTGCGGATTGCATGAAAATTGTAACGGCAACCTAATCATTATCCTAATATTGGCACTGATGATGCTAAGTAAATATGGTTGCGAACTGGTGTGATACGTCGAGTTCCAAGGTCCAATGTTGTTGGAACTTGGAACTGACAATCAAAATCCAAAATTGACAATGAGACGCACATATATTATGTAAAAGTACAAAGAATATGAATACTATATAGTTTATCAGATTTGGTTGTTGCGCACGCGTTCGCGTCAACTAATTTTATTTGGTAATTATATAGGGCGAGGTTCTATCGAGTCCTATCCCATCCAAAACAATGATTTTGACTCGTGAACCTATCGGAGTAGTTGGAATGCTTACTCCAGTAAGTGTCTAATAATATTTTAATGATTGTTATTTCGGGTAGTATTTCTAAATTGAATTGTAGTATACATGTAATAAATCGTAATTTGTGCAGTGGAATTTTCCAACTGCAATGATTGCAAGGAAGGCTGCTGCAGCAATTGCAAGCGGGTGTACATGTGTAATTAAACCAGCTGAAGACACTCCATTGTCCGCGCTACTTCTTGCAGCGGTTGCTGCCGAAGCTGGAGTTCCACCTGGTGTAATAAATGTTGTCACCTCAAGTCGAGAAAACACTCCAAGTGTGGGCGAAAAATTATGTTATAGTCAGATGGTGGCTGGAATATCATTTACAGGTTACAGAAAAGCTTTCAATTACTCCTACTAAAGCGGAATAACTATATTATAACTTTTAAACATTTTTTTCTTTATTTTAAATTCAGGATCCACTGCTGTAGGCAAAATATTGTACAAGCAGTGTTCATCAACGGTAAAAAGGCTGGGGTTGGAATTAGGGGGAAATGCCCCATTTATCGTATTTGAATCTGCAGATTTAAACAAAGCAGTAGATGGACTAATGGGATCCAAGTTTAGAAATACTGGACAGGTTAGTATTACTGATATTAATGATATTACATTCAAAAGAGCATGGCATATAGCCAGCGGTACTATCTGTCCGGAACATTTATCACTGACTGAAATTTGACCACGGTATCCAGCATTATTAGTTGCATCGGGGTGGTGCGGATAACGTTGTTATCGTTGTACTTAAGTACTTAAACTCAAGCCGGCTTGCATTTTAATGGATCCTTGCTTTATCCTTGTTTTGCATCGTTACCGGATTTTTTTTGTGTGGTCCTCAACGCCAGACTTGCGTGAGTACAAACAGGATACTGATACACGAGAAGGTGCACGATGAATTTGTTGACAAAGTGAAGTCAGCTATGTCTGCGCTGGTTGTGGGGGATGGCATGAATCCAAGCTCAACTCAAGGGCCGCTAATCAACAAAACTCAGTTTTTAAAGGTACCTGTGCTAACCCTGTCTTGCAAATTCAAATAAATGTTTGAACTATTAATGACAAATTGAAGCATCCTAAACACTCCATGTAGGTATCAGCTTTAGTAGAAGATGCTATTGCAAAGGGTGCTCGAAAGATTGTGGGTGGCGAGCCTCATCAGCTTGGTGGTACATACTATGAACCGACTTTACTTGCTGGAATCAATCCCTCAATGCAAGCTTACAAGGAAGAAATATTTGGACCTGTAGCAATGACAATCAAGTACGTACCATAGCGTACGAGTTACTCGTGTTAGGTACAGATTTTAAGTAAATGTTATTTAAAAACGTCTTTGCCAATAGATTCTCCACGGAAGAGGAAGCCATTAAAATTGCGAATGACACAAGGAGTGGACTGGCTTCATACTTTTACAGCAATGATTTATCGCAAATTCGCAGAGTATCACGGGAATTGCAGTATGGAATGGTATGAATTTTGGAAGTTTTTCTTGGAGAAAGATACCTAATTAAATATGGGATACGAGAAATGGAGTTTTTATGATTTTACAGGTCGGGATAAATGAGGGAATAATATCTGCTGCCGAAACAGCGTTTGGTGGAGTGAAAGAATCTGGCTTTGGCCGTGAGGGATCAAAGCACGGCATCGATGACTACACGCAGCTTAAATACCTATGTTTTGGAAACTTGTCATAAATGACCAGCAATAAGTGATTGCCCTGATTGCTGCGGCTGCAATCAATTTTTGACATTCCATAGCATAGCATGACATTACACTGACACTGATCTATCTGAGGCTTCCATAACATGTCTTCCGGTTAAAATATGTGCTAATTGTAAATTAAAGCATGAGTTATTGGTTTCAAGTTTCAAATGTTGATGTCTATTTATTATTAGATATCATTTTCATTGGAAAATGCTGAGAATAAAATTACAGTTAAGAGTTCACATGATAATAAAAATGCATTCACTGCTATTGATCACTGGATCGAAAGTTAACGTCAGGTTCTTCTGTTGGTTCAGAGGAAATAATATTCTACTTCTGGACAAAGTTTTCAAACGCGGTTTCTGACCATCCAATTGGATAATTATGTTTTGCTCGGTATTCCTTCAAAAATTTCGCTAAAGGAGCAAAGTATTCTTGGTAAGCGCTGGCATCCATTTTTCCCATTCCAAATGAATCCTTAAGAATGTCTTCCCAATGTTTTGATGAGCCGGCTTCCAGCAGTTTCCTACAAAACAACACAGTCCACCACATTCAATTCAATTTAAACTAACACAATATCTAGTCCTAATTCCACACAAATCTACATATTTATATTCCTATTTGCCTATTTCGGGCGAATACCGTTTAAAAAAGAAATAGGAACGCATTTGATGAAGTTTTCTTAAATTAAACGTTGTTGAATTGAAAAAAAAAACATTTTTAGACATTTTGATAGCTTACTTGAGTTGAGATCCCGATTTCTTATTTTGATAAAAGTCACATTCATGGAGTGGACGTGCAGGGTATTCCCCTGCAGTTTTACATAGCTCTCTGTAAATTTGGAACTGGAGAATTTGACTGACGAAATAGCGCACGTATGGAGTATTTGCTGCAATATTTACAATCAAGTTATGTTAATATTAGAAAATACCCAAGAAGCTACCCAATTTTCACAATTAAACCATTTTCTTACATGGAACATGATATTTTGAGCCAGGATCGAAATCCGTTTCGTTTCTAACAACAGGAGGCACTACGCCCTGATAGGTACTCCTAAATGATTAGAATTAATAATTTAAATGTACTCGTAAATCGTTCGGTTTTCAATAAATTAAGATATGTATCGATCGGAGTGTCGTACCTTGTTTTGACCCAGTGATAAGTTAGATTTTCACGTGGAATCGAACCTTCGAACATTTTCCAACGATATGAATCCAAGAGGAAGCCGAAGGGAAGGAAAGCGATCTGGTGCGAATTAAAATTAACAGGCTTTGTCTAGTTTCTTGTGCGCATGTTCAAATCATAAAAACAACTATGAATAGTCTTTACCTTTTCCAACCCCACTTTCATTAAATAGTTAACCGCGGATTCTTCTGAAACATTAGTTTGGTTTTCAGCCAATCCAATCTTGATCATGTGTCGTGGGGTTCTAACGGAGAGAGCCATAACATCTCCGATTGCCTGAGTGAAGTTTTTCCGCAGTTAACATAAGTTGAACTTTGAACTACATATATATTTCATGCGTAAGTAACAATTAGGTAAGTTAATAGTGTACCTCGTGAAAACCTGGATTTCCACCTCCTCTGTAGGTCACTGGCAAGTGCTTGTAGTTGAGGTAATACTGAATGTGTCCGAGCTCGTGGTGGATAGTTATGAAATCCTCTTGATTCACCTTGGTACACATTTTAATTCGAAAGTCCTTGCCGTTCGAAAAGTCCCATGCGCTGTAATAGAATAGGTATATGACAATGACATATTGGTTGGATGAGTGAGTTGAATCTGAAATGTACTTATAAAAGGATGGTGCTGGTTTACCTGGCATGACACACAACTTCTCGGTCTGTTGGTTTAACAATTACAGACTTGGGGCCATACGCCATACTCATATCTGATAGACCCAAACTTGTGAAAAATTCATTCGCTGTTTGGAACATTTCCGTGATACCCTTTAAATCTGGTGTGTATTTCTTTAAATACATAAAAATGTCAATCAAGTAATATACAGTATACCTACAAAAAAGAATGGTAATACAGTACAACTATTACACGCTACCTCTTTCAAAGCATCCGTCACATCAAATGTTGTGGCGTTTTGGAATGGAACCATTAGGCTGTATAGATGTTCCCAGCTTTGACTCCACATATTACCTATTATTGTTCACAACGCAATATGGGTAAAGGTAAAAGCCCCAAGATTTTAAATTACAATTGCCATTACTTACAAGTGCAAAAGTTTACGTGAATTAATGTTTATATCTGTAATAATTGTATATTTTACTAACCAAGAAGATGAGCTGGGATTGGGTCATCCGGTTTAATACTGGGATATTTGCTCCTGAGCTTAAATCGAGCATAAGCGTGAAGTTCTTCATACAGCGGTTTGATTTGTTGCCACAATGCATCACAGTCTTCTTGGAAGGTACTGGATTCATACTTTCTCCACCACTGTTCCTTCAAATTATTGAAACCTATATAAGATAAGTAACAATAATTCATCAAATCGGTAATTTTCAATACAGTGATGCAGGATTTTGCAAAATTCTGCTTTACTGGATGGAGCTATGGATGCTTTGACAAAAATAGTAACATTTACCATTCAACTTAGCAGCTTCATTGCCCAAGTCAACGTATTCATTGTACAATTTACGCATTTTCTTCCCAGTGGCATCCCTCCATGATTTCCATACATACGCAAGTTCATCATAATCCTCACTTTTAGTAAGGACTTTTTCGATATCTGCATACATGCATATATATAGACTATTAGTTCGTGTAGTTTGGTTTGATAACATACGAAAGCCATTACTTGAATTACTTAAAATAATATCATAATATCATAATAGTATGTAACCTGGATTTAATGATAAACCGTCCTTCTCGAGATCGCAAGTTTGGTTTTTATAAGGACAGATTTTGGCAGTGCCATATATCTTGGTTAACTCCGAATCAATCTCGTTGTACTGCAATAATATAGGTTTTGAATGTATTTGTTATTGGAAGTTACAACACGAAATGAACTCAAATTGAAACATACAAATTGTATAATGTTTAAGGATCAAGAAGCTTTACCCGTTTCAGTTTATCTTCTGGGAGTGCAGCTGAGCCAACAAAGTTCAATGACTTAAATTGGCGTGCTAAATTTTGATCTTTAAATGTTTCGTAGGCGAAATTCCTGATGATCTGTTTCCATTCCTTTTTCTCAAAGCGGGCAAAGTCAAGTCGGGTCTCTTGGGAAATATTATTCGCAGTTTCGTTTTTCAAATTTGTTAAATAATTCCATTCTGCTTGAGCAGACTTCTCTTCCCATTTAGAAGCTTGCTTTTCATATGTTCCGTACACGTATTTCTTTGCAACCTCTTCGCAACTATCTGGAGTAAATAAATTAGAGTTAAATGGATTTAGCCGATGTCCCCACCAACGTCACCTCTAACCATGTAATACATATATGTAATTGGGGAGGGGAGTTGGGACTATAAAAATACCTCCAAAACCAGGAACTTCGCCATTCTCTGCAAGTTGCTCATCAATGTAATCCAATAAAGGTTTAAAGTAGTTTTGCATGGATGAAATTGACATTTCCCTGCTTCCGGTCATTGCCTCAAGTGCCACAGGCCATCCTTTGGAGAAACCGAGTTTCATCATATTTCTGCAGGTTCATTTAATTAACAAAGCAAAAAAAAATCATTTTAGTAAAACATATGAAGAGAAGAGAAGCACTTTTGTTGGTACTATGATGCTTGTATTGGGTAACGTAATGAATAGGTAGATTCTATTATGCTAATATGATCATTTACAATTTACACTCACCCCAACAGCGTGCCTGCCTCACGACTCCCTAAAAACAAAATAAATCCCAAGCTCATTTATCTTCCATACACAAATCTGACGACTGCACAATTCATAAATTATAAAATAAAATTGTATTTGTGCTCGAGTTTTATCCCACCTGCAAAATCACACTGGTACAATGGTCTTGAATTGTTATTTGAAGGGTCGAATTGGCCAGCAGCGATGCACATGGCTTCGTAGAATTGAAATTGCAAGATATGACTGATGAAGTACCGCAGATATTCCACATTGGCTACAATATGATATTTGGCTGCAGGGTCAAAAAGATTAGGATTCGAGCGATCCGAAGGAGGTTTAATTCCTTGATTTTGCAGCCTCAGTTCCCACCAACGACTATTATAAGTTGGAGGACTGATTTTTCCTTCGAATGCCTCCCATCGCCAGCTATCCATTGAGATGGCAAACGGGAAAAACACAAGCTGAAACAAGTCAAAATGGCATTCAAATTCAAACAGAAAAAAGTGACCAATAACCCGAATCATAAAATTAACTCATAAACTTCTAGAATACCTTCTTCAGAGCAGTTATGTACAAATAATTTATATCTGTTTCAGTCACTCCAGCTTGTTTTCTGTAGTATCCATCGGAGCATATTTCAGGATCCAGTTCAAGGTCAAGTCCGAGAACGCATTGAAGATGCTTGGGTGTCACAACGGCTAATGCTAGGGCATCGCCAATAGCCTATGACACAAGTTCTTACTGTAGTTTGCTTTGTAACATACGTACTTTATATTTCATAAGATCATATCATTATACTACGATAACATCTTGATTGTCATACTTCGTGAAATCCGTAATTTGCTCCTTCTCGGAAAACATAGTCCAAATCCGTGTATTGTAGGAAATACTCTAAACAAATAACAGAAATACTCAATAATACGGTGACTGCACATTGGTACTTTATTTTTCACTTCTATCTAATATTGTTACGCTTCAAAGCGCTTTTGCTAACGAGCCCCAAAAAAATAGTCACTTGATGGCAAAAACTCAAAATGAATCCAAATCGTTTCTACCTACCATAAAATCAGTTGGTCATGGCGTTTAGCTTCGAATAATGCAACCGCAAACAGAAACCAAATATAACTCATTCATATATATAGCATCCTGAGGTATGTCGCGACCTACTCATGCAATGCGCGATAGAGTTGGAGAATAATATGTCAAGAAATGAATGAGGAATAAATATCTATAAAAACATGTGCCCTTTCAATATATATTATATAATGAAATTCATCATCCTTTTTTCTCTGAAACAGTTTCGTAGGTATGTAACTGAAACTTTGGATATTTCGATTCCTACCATAAAGTCAAATTATTTGCGATTTTTGCAATACGTCGCCTCTAACGAATTGCCTTTTTAGTTAAAATGGACTTCGGGATAATTAGACTACAGTTAGTAACTATCGTGGATGGGAACTTGTTCACTATACAATACAAACAATTTGTACATAGGTAAGCTCTCTACAACAGTTTCTTACCTATATGACCCATTTCATGGTGCACCGTTACCAGTTGGTCCATTGTCACCTTCGTACACTGTTTAATCCTGTAATAAAATGTAGAAAGAAGCATTTATATTCACTAAAAACAGTGAAAGTGTAGCATCAATTAGCTCAGAAAATAATGCTAATTATATATATCACACCTGAAATCTTCACTGCCTCTACCTAGGCAAAAATCCTCAGCGCTAAAATATAAAACACCAATCAATGACAATGATAAATGCACTTGTGGGTAACTACTAATAACTAACACACCATACATGCTAGGGAAGGGGTTTTAGTTAATCCAAGTAATTGAAGGGTTACGCCAAGGCAAGGATACGTAAACAAGGTCTATGTTCTTGACATAAAACTATTCATCGCTTTTGCACGTACCTTGCATGGCAGACTACTTCTCGACCATCCTCAGGTCTCTCCAGCATACTTTTATTCCAGAAAGTCGCCGTCATTGGAATAAGACCCATGTCAGTGAAAAATTTATCGGATTCTTGGAACATTTTTAGTACAGTATAATTCTGACAAGAAAAGTTCAAATTGGGTTAGTAGGTGTGCATAAAATCGCATTACCAGTGTTTATGTAACTTCAGTTGTTGGTTAGTTAACTACTACTTACATTCTTAATCATTGCCTGCGTCGCATCCAGAGACGGGGCATCAGGATATGGCTTTGTGCTATTGTCCAATATTGCCCAATCCTATGGAAAATGGACATTTTATATGTACAAACGTCTAAGAAACGACCATACTACGTATACTTATAACGGAATCAAGATTGAAACAAGAGATTTTTTCTACAAGATCATACAGCTACGAGAGACGCGTAAGCGTGGCTGTGTAAACAGTTCACTACTTCAATCAAACTTGTATTCCCAATAAACGAACCACGGCACGGAAAAGACTACAGGAGATAACTGCTTCGTACAAATGTGCCCTATCCTATTTCCTCTGGTTCATTTGGGTTTAGTGTGCAGGCAAAGTGATCGTTTACTAAACGACTTTCACCTAGAAGCCACTTCGTGTCTCCGCAACTGGGAGACTTATAGCGTGGCATGATCGTAATGACAGTCAGAAATCCGGCATCCCTGATCGGAAACCCCTCAAATCAGGGATCCCGAAAATACTTGTTATTTAAAAAATCTCTCCTCTCGTGATGTTTCTCGTCATAATCCCGACTAAAATCTTATTGTTTGTTAATGAAAACGAACCTGTGCCCACATATTCCCCATTAACTGGGCAGGAATGTAACCACATTTGTCAATTATTCCTTCGTACTCTGGGATTTTCCTCAACTTAAAACGAACGTACGCGTGAAGTTTTTCATACATTGGACGAATGGACTCCCAAATATCCAACATTTTCGCCTTGAACGATGCGGCAGTCCATTCTGGACTTTCATCGTCGTAAGAGAGCATCCACATTTCACTCATGTCCGTAAAGCCATTAGCCCTAGCCATTGCAGATTGGTAAGCCAAAAACTGCTGATATTTTTGGGGTGTAACTTCCGCACTCATTTTGTCATGCCTGATTGAGCAAAGATTGCACATTTTACATTACAACATTATCAAACTATACTGCATGAAAATACTAATGCATCTAAACTTAGGAGTACCATGCCGTCCAGTAATGAGCTAGCTCGTCTGGATCTCTCACAGTCTCCAGTTTCTCCTCCAATTCTATAACAAACATTTATTATCACATCACACATATAGGTATGTATTGTACATCGCTTTTAGGCCAGACGTATGTTGTGTATTTCAGAAATTACCTGGATCCAATCTAAGATCACATTTGGAAGGATTCTGGTACTCACATACGCCAACTGTTGCATATGACGTTTCCATTTCACTCTGAAGTTTAGTCATCTATAAAAATTAAAAATGCAAGGCATGAGGGAAAGTGATTGTGGAATATGGACGTACGTTCCAACTTCTAAACTTAAGTGTCTTGGATGTAATCTCACATCCTTATGCAATGCATTGCCCCGTACCAGTTGATCAATTTTAAAAGTAACATCACATCACATATGACATACAACATAACACATTTATCTATCCGCTGAACGGTTCAACCGAGTTTCTTATAATTATGTAGTACCAAAGCCTTTTTTACTTTGTAGTCTACAAGAGTTTATGAATTATGAATTGTGATACGAACGACGCATACGTTTATGTAAGACCTAAGCAGTACGAGCGTGCATCATGCATCCCTGATTTACCCACCCCACATACCCACTTACACGGTGCTATAGAAAGAAACTAGGTGATTAAGTTAAAATGATCTAGCGACAATGGTTAGAAAGAGTGTCGCCTTAATTGTAGCCAATTTGCCAGAAAGGCGTTGATGCGTTGTTTGCATGTGTGCGTTAGCTTTGAAAAAAATACTAAATGGCGTGTGTAGCTAATATTTGGAAATTATAACTGATGTGAGTTTGGAAAATTACTTTAACACATTAATTTAACATATATGGGTGCGGCTTGATGGCTTATTTTCTACACTTTGTAATCATGGTATATGTAAACCTACTGGTTTTTATTAGTGTATGGTTGTTTCTATATGTATTTCACTTACATTAGCCACGTCAGCGGCAGGCATTGTTGCAGGACCTCTTATGGATAAGTACTTGAATTCCCTCTTCACCGTGTCATTTAGGAACTCACGCCAATTTGGAAATCTTACAAGAATTTCATTTTGAATACTAGACTGGAAATTCAGGTACTCGGTATCTGCAGCGGTCTACGAAATAAAAAATCAGGCGCGTGAAGGGAAGAAACTTATAATAAAACTTTGCTTCATTAAAGATTTACTCACAGAGGCTTCTGCAGTTTCGTCAGTAACATTCGTAATGTAGTCCCATCGCGTTGTAATCTGTTTATTGCACGCTGTCGAATACCGACTTTCCAGCTCGTTTAGGTAAACCAATGCCTCCTCCTCGGTACCCAAGACTCCAGGGGGATGTGGAGGAGGTGCGGGGTGATTTTGGGGATGGTTTGGGGGTTTGGGGATAGTATTCGCATTATTTAAAATTAGGGAGCTGGCAAGAATAAGGAGGGATAACCCTCTCGTTTTAATGTACGCCATGATTTCCTACTACGCACGTCTGTGACAAAAGTGTAAAAACCTTTCCTTTCACCTTTTTGCCTCGGTGTCCGAGGGGCGACTGACTTCTCTGAAAGGAACGAAACTCAGTTTCTTTAACTTCGATGAACACAAATCTTGCGAGGAGATCAAGTAGCAGGAGAACTTGTTTTGGTTCTTCAACCAAAAGCAAAGTCATCAAAGGATACTACAAACATTGACTTATTCTATATAGTCAGTAATGCTTACCGGATTTTAAGCATTTTAAATACCTGTTTGAGCCACACATATACACACATGGCTGCCTACTGCAAATGAGTATTCAGCTTTTCCAGCTTCGCAGGTACTTTGGAGGAGCTATATGCATGCATGCATACCGGTTTCACGTTTTGGTAATGGGCATGTTTATTGTCTCGTTTGTTGCTATACTCGCATCACATTAGTGAGCTCCGGCTAGACAAGGAAAAAGAGAAATTTACATCTTACTAGATTGAGCTGCCCGTGGTGGTGGGTGTGTTAAGCACCTACGCTTTGAAATCTCATTGATTGGTGAATAAACTTGCATTGCTGTTGCTGGGCTAAATGTGTACATTGTATTTACACTTAGTTGAACAAGTATTGGTCATTTCAAAGTGCAAGGTTTATTGGATTTATCGGAAGGGAATTTGTGAAATTTTCCATCCCGTAAATGACCTTCCCTTTCGTGGATTCAGTTCTAGAACCTTGTCCTGTAGATGTTTACAAGGGCATTCTCGAAATAAAAACCGAACCACATGGCTATCCATAAATCTTGCAGCTGCCAATGAAAATAATCCACAAAACACCCAATATATTGCTCATTTCCATGATATTTTTACAACCATGCTTTGGCTAATTTGGGAACAACGCACGTATGCCGTGTACAATATGGCTTCGTTCGAGTTTAAGTTGCGCGGAAGAACAGTTTCAGGTAATTGCTGTGTTAAATTTTAAACGGGATAAATGGCATATTTAACTGAATAGTCAATTTTGTCAAGTCGCGACCTCCCTGTCGTCGCGGCTGCGTACGCCACTGTACACATTATTATGCTTTAAATTTGAGTTTGACCATGCATTTCCAGACTTGACGTGTTGGTAAATCTTCTTATTTCATTGACTTTGCTTTTTTATTAGGCTGCCTGGCCCCCCGGAAAGATTCAATCACATTTTTACGAACAGCAAGCAAGTCACACCTCACTCCTCGTCCTCGTCATCTCGTTCTCAACTCCCATTTAGTTGTTTAAATCGCTGAATGCAAAAGCTAGCCTGGGTGACTATTTGTTGAGCACGATCGCGATAACATCTTCGCCGTCGTGTTACGGGCGAAATAAACATTTGTTAATATACGGACTATCCTCCTTCAAAACGGTCATATCATCATCGCAAAAAACACTCACTCTGGCCAGCAAAGCGAATACATCAACATCTCTATCTCTCTATAGTCCTTCTATTAGTATGCATAACGTCACGTTTATGCTTCTTTCAAGTAGATCTTTATGTGTGTCCATGCACCTGCACCAGCGCATATTTATGCTATGTCATTTCAAACTAATGGCAAATACTAAGAATGAAGGGCAAGCCTACTAACTAAGAGCTATCATACCATTGCCATTTGAATAAAGTAAGAAGCTTACGTTCAACTATGCATTATCATATTCGCATCTCTTTTTACACATTGTTTCAGGATGCTGGTTGCTTTTAAACGGTTGAAGGTTGGTTGGTTTCGGGATTTTAGCATATATGCTTGTAGTGTAGTAAAATGTTTGGATTTTATGGAGATTACAAACCTGAAACACTCTCTACTCTGCTGGAAACTTCATATATATTGGTACAGTACTTTATTTTTAGGATTTGAAAATTCAATGAGCCTAGGTCGTTAACCTGTAGTGGTTCGATCTTTCCATAATAGGAATAGGTAGGTGGTTTGCGGTGAAGCTGGAGTTTTTATTGGCTTGTTTTTGGTAATGCCAAAATAAGCTTCATATTTACAGGTGGATAATGGAAAGGGCAAAAAAGGTTATCCATATGGCTGACCAGTGCAGTGGACTCAACAACTGGGCAGATTAGGTGTGCAAAAGTGGAGAGTATGAATGTTGGAACGGATTAAAGTCTGTGATACTGTGATCTTCCCTGATGGAACGAACGGTCGACCATATACGAACTCCCCCCTCACCTATTTAAAATGTAATTTTACCATATTGGTAAGGTAGGAAGACAGTGGGCCGTTACTAGAAGATTGGGCCAGTACTAAGTACTGGCTAAACGTTTGCGTACAGCGTCGACTACGACTGTGAGTGACTCGGAAAGGTCGTGAGGTGTATCAACGGAGCTGGGGTGTGGTATATCAAAACATATCAAGTTCATCACGTGATTTTGAATCCAGTGTTATTGTTTTGTTTAGAGCGGCAGCTTACCCGATACGGTGGTTTATATAGCGTTTGGTACACATTTGATTGATTGGGTTGATTTTATGTGTTCTGACATTATGCATTAGTTGAATAGAGGACAAAACGTAATGGATATTTGCAATTTAGATCATGTTGAAATTCCTGGTCTTTTCCAGTTCTAGAGGAGTTTATTTGTAGCCAATCAAAATTTGTTTTGTGAATTGCTTGAAAGCGGTGGCGAATTTTGATTATTGTTAAGTTATTGATGTAAACTAAATTGCAAATATGCGTAACTTGTTGTCCTCTATTCGACTAAAGCATGATGTCAGAACACACAAAATAAACCCGTGCTAATGTATGTGTACTAAATGCCGTATAAAACACCGTATCGGGTAAGTCGCGGCTCTAAACAAAAAATTAATACGGTATTTAAAACCAGCCTGATGAACTTGATCTGTTTTGATATATCACACGCCCAATTCCGTTATTCCGTTGATACACCTCACGCCGTTTGTGAGTGAGTGCATTCCACTGACGACTCGTATTAACCCTGCGATACACATGACACATGCTACGTTTGCATTGATAATGTCAAAACTGAACTTTATTCGTTTTTCTTCACAATTCGTCACAATCATAACATCAATTAAAGTTTAAAAGTTACAGGGCGATTCATTGAAGAAACCATATAAGGAAATTACTACGAACCTTGTATTACACGCCAAAAAAGGGTGGCTGATTATAGGATACTATTGGAAAAATTTTATGTGCCAGCAATCATTATTAACTTAAAACGAACATGAGTTTCATGTAGTTTTAAAAAAGTTTTGAATATAACCTATAACCTATTCATTTTCCCAATTCAATTACTCAACATAATGTGTTTTGCATTGTGAGTTAATTTAAATAATACCCACATAGCAAAACAACATCTACACATAAACAACGTTCCTAGTAATTTAATTCTTCTCGAAACAGATTAATACTACACCTTGAGTCGCCCATTTCCTATACTAATTGTAAGAATAAAAGCCAAATCGTACATACTTATCTATCGCAATTTCTCACAAGCCTTCTTTGACGTAACGTGCCTTCTCAAACTACCTGACGCCGAAAATGATTTATCGCAGTGCTGGCACTTGAATGGCTTCTCTTTAGTGTGAACACGCATGTGGACTTTCAACTCGTATGAAGTGCTAAATCCCTTGCTGCATAGCTCACATTTGTAGGGCCTTTGATTAGTATGAGTACGACGAACGTGTCTATTCAAATTAGACGATTGCGAAAATTCCTTGCTGCACAATTTGCAGAAATGTGGCTTTTCTCGGGTGTGCACGTA
>JAANSN010001958.1:0-27997 GCA_036850665.1 Dicranocentrus wangi | reverse complement strand
CAACAATCAAGTATAATAGCATTTTTGGCAGGACCAGTTTTTATTCAATAATCACTATTTGCCTTTGTTTCATATCAGGTTTGAAACAAATATTATACTGGTATGTTAATGGCTTTTATTCTCCGTCCACAAAAGCCACGGACCGACGAATTCTACTATGAATGAATCTATATAGGTATTCAAATGCGTACACTTACATAATTATTAATTCACGTGAAGGCAGTGTCCTTTATTTTGTCCCACCGGCATCATTTCTAATATTACATTTTCTCATCATTCAAGTTCCAGGTATGGATAATTTATTGCATAACACCGAGTTTATATCATTTTTACCCCTTGACATTTATCATCACATTACATCATATGAAAATTGCGTGAACCTCTTTTCAGTTGTAACCAAAATCTTTAATCCCTATCGACCGGTTCAAGCTTTGATGGCAAATATGTTTAAAGCAACTTCACTCCATTTAAAGTCCTCAAGTTTCTCAACCCTTCATCTCCTCTCTCTTTAACAATGCTAACAAGAAGGGTAGCAAAATTGCTGTCTCATCTATTGGCCTACAAGAATGGTGGAACAAAACCAACACATCATCCCTGCTGCACGACTTAATTTTCCTTGAGCTCACAAAAGGAGTGGCTTATAACAGAGAAAGACTGTCAGCTTGGTAGCGAGTAATTCCATGAAAGTATACGTGAAGTGTAGTAGTAGTATTACGCTTCGTTGTCATTACAAAAGTTGTAGTGACTTGAGTTCAAAATTAGAAGAGGGGTTGCCTGAATTATACCTAAGGACAATCAACAAGGTGAGAGATGGAAGGATGAGTTGGCTTCTTTTTTTCCCCCTGCTCAAGAAACAATCTCCTGCAGACCTTTTCACATATACTTGAATTCAATTTTGTCTAGTGCAGTACTTGTACTGTTGCAATTTTAAAAAGATCATTATCATTACATAATTTGGATTGCGCCGTGTTGATGCTTTCTGTTAAATAGTTGTGAGCCTGGGATTTGGGAGAGTCGACAGCCCAGAGCCCAGAAAAAGCAACGTTCCTCAAAAGCAATGATCTTGTTCGATTGCATAAAAGCATTCCCATTCGTCGCACTCAGCTAAAAGCTAGGTGATTCGAAAAACATAATATGATAAAAAAAATTTGTGTAATGAGCAATCAGGTTTGCTTGCAAATATTTTTTAAAGAATACACAATATGGTATAACCAAATCCTTATTTTTTTTTTCATTTACATCTGAATGTGGAAGAGCTAATCTTGTATAAATCATGTGGATAGTATATATATCATCATGATATTAATTGAAGTAAAATACAATATGCCTTTTAGGAATGACGCAAACAGGTAGCAATGTGATATAGGTGGATTGTTTGCTTTAAAAAAATGTGTTTTTCAGCATATTATTGGTTATTTGAACAGTGACTACCCTACGGGGTACAATTGACGGTGGGATTATGGGAGATAGCGAATACGAAATTACAAAGTTGATCTAGATGATACACGAATTCGTTACCTTATGCGTTCAATGCTCAGGTGGAGATATATGCATTGGATTTAGATTACGATTGATTAATATTCCCGTACGCCAGATTAGGGTTTAGTGTGATGAATCATTGTCCAAAACGAATATATTGCCAACTGTAACTCCTTATGGATTGCCTATCAGCTAAGAACGCAGTTAGGTATTTACTATGACACGTAAATTGCAGGTTGTTTTGTATGGGTTTTTACAAACCCAAAATATTATTTGAGCTTAAAAAATTCAAAAAATATTTGTTATACTCAATAAGTGAATTACCCGAGAAGTTATTTTGTAAATATTCTGTATGTATAAATATTGTACTTGTACTAAATTTTTAATCTGCAAACGTGGTTAACGTTAGCCTGAACTCTGACGGAATTTGTACGTTGGTGATGGCATTACATTTTTTTTGGAATAAAACTAATCCGATCAGTTGCAATCAGTGAATTGCAAATATGATGCATGCATGAGAGGTACAATACAATAGAAATCTGCAACGTTCTGTTTTTCATGTACTTCGTAATACTCCGTACTCACTCTGCAAATATATCTGAGAATCAAAATTAAGTACTATGGGTTTGTCTACTAACTGTAACGATTTGTTCCTTCTAATTCAAAATGTAGCGACGACAAAGTCACGTCCACCCTACAGCCCCTAATTATAATCCCTTTGACAATACAATTCTTTTTGAAATTGGTTATGTCGTCGTAGCCGCCGCCTATATTATTATTTTGTATTTACCATACTGTACAGATTGCTATTTGGTTTGAAAGCACAAAAGCTTTTTCGTCTATCGTAGTGTACTTACCAGATAATAGGGGAATGCAAATTGTTTACAATTTGACACGATGCGATGAGAGAAAAGCGACAGATACTTTGAAAGATTAAAAAGGAAGAAAAAACCACTTTGTTGACCACGCATGATTTTCTCCTTGTGCGAACAATTCGGCATCCACATTTACATGATCTTCGTAAAACCGTCATCATAATTTAGCCAGAATTGTGATTTTCTCTTTCAAAGAAGAAAGATTGATACGAACGAGATGAACATGTAAAGTGGGAAATTGTATTTAGGCATAACTTTTGTATCTTTTTATGCGCCGGAACCTTCTCACAAAACAAAAGCTGTTAATAATGCTCAAGAAATCTTATGAATTTTAAAATGCCAGCTTTGATGATGAAATAAATTGAGTTGGAGTTGTATACAGATTTTACATTTGATCGTGATAAAAGTTTGCACCGTAAATAAAAGTATCCATTATATTATGGTGATCTGCTTGGATACATTGTTATAATGTTTTTACGCTGTTGTTGTGAAGTGTGTGGCGTGACGTGAAAATTCACGGTGGATCCATCAATGATAGCCAATTTAAAATTTGAACAGAAACACGACGATGATATAAAAAAGCATATGCAAATGTTGGTAATCCTTCTTGTTGTGGCGAATATAACCTTGACAGAGGAGTCAGGATGTTGCATTTCTTTCCTATTATTTCTGGAAACGACTAACATGTGGTCATTGACAAAGTCAAAAATGTGATAATGCTGCGTTATACACATCTACAAACTTTACACGTTTTAATGCCAATGTCAAGGCAGCTTTGTTGCTAGCTATAAAGCATGCTACATTACACAGACTTCGCTTCACACTTTAGGTATAGATAGTGCGTTTTACACTTTCATTTCAGTACAATAATATTTTCGTTGTTGATTGAGCATTGATCACTGTTCGCAGGGTAAATATAATTACACTATAATTGTATTTTGAATTTCTGTGGTGTTTCAGGAACGGTTTTGAATAGATATATAAAACAATGCGTGGTATAATAGAAACCATAATATCTTCTCATTTATATGCTAAAACAACATACAATCCCGTAATTTTGAAACCAGCATGGGGTATATATCGGCTAAACTACACATATATCATATATCAAACATTTTTTATGCCTAGCTTACAAAAAACCAAAGATTGCTGCTTGGTTGTATACTTTTTTTAAAAACCCAGAGAGGAAGCATTTAACTCTTCCCAGGTATTTACGTAATTAAAGTGATCTCACACTTTCCGCTAATCACCGTACACTCCATATATAATATTTCACAAGGTAAAAATCGAAACATGTTCTTCCACATAAAGCGCGTACAATTAGATTTCCTACGAACTTGACCCAGTTTAGAAATAACTTCTGGGCAAATTGTATCACACGTATACAAATCACCGTTGGATTTGTTTACATTTTACTAAATAACGTTCAATAACATGTATTTTATAGTGCGGCTTGTCTACCATAACGAATGGTGTCGTATTAAAAATCAAGTTTAAATGTGGCACGTACGATGTTCAAATGTTACATATTGTCGTAAATGTACTGACGGCGCAAAGGAAAAAAACTGTATCATTATTTCGAAAGGATGAACCTGCGGTTACCTAATCGTCACGTTTTTTCATCATATATAAACAATGACTTCCCCAGTCTCGGTAATTACTCTGTATGCACAACAAAACCTACCACACTTGAATCACCAAAAATCCTACGCACTCCCAAATCTCATTTCTTATAGCCTTGATAACTAATAAACCCAATGTTTGTAAAAAACCACAAATGGAAACTGATTTTTTATGGAGAACGGGATCAGCTAGGTGGAACCGAATAAGGTTAATTATGAAACTGATACGAGCGTGAGACTGATGATAACATTTGCAATGCCGTAAAGAAAAGAAAACAACAGCGGTATTGTGAACTTCGTCAAAGAACAAAATACCATATTAACTTGAATTTTCTAATGTGCATTGTATACGTATTTCGGTGGAATTACCGTGTACTTATTGTCATCACAAATATTATATGCAATTCTACAAAAAAATTATAATGTGCAGATTATCCCTTCTCCTTGGGTTGAATAGAGTACATGCAACAGTCAAGGGCGATGTAGTTCTGATACTCCGGTGCAAGGGCAGAAAGTTCGTTCTTCTAGTACAAATACATATGGGCTGCAGCCGTGAAATTCGTGATTAGAATTGATTTATGCTATTGTAAATGATTCATAATGTGAACTACCTCACTTACAATATAGTTTCTTTCCACCGTCACAATTATAAAAGTCCGTTTACGTAGGTAGCTAATCAATGTCGTAATTCCAGTATGCTGATCATATTTTTCACAGTATAGATTAGGTAGTTACTTTTCTTATGCAACCGTATTTGCTGAGCATGAACTGAAAGTAAAAAATATAGCCAATATATAATGTTCCAACAGAGGATAATCTTTCACAGTAATAATGATATAATGTTCTCGTTCCATTATCGTCTCTCGAGGTTTATAATCTCGTAACAATTTTATATCTGTCGAAAAAGTCATTGTCGACGAGTTTTTGTTTGTGTGGGACTGTAATTTGCATGATCCGTTTTTTGCCCTTTTAAGAGAGTACTAATCTAGTTCGTGAGTGAATCGTTGCAAAGAGGCTTCGTCTGGCAACAAAAAGTGTCCCCTTCCGAAGTCCTTTTATGCCCAAAGTCAAACCAATAAAGGGCAATCTTTCTCAACGATATTGCTAGAAATCATTATAATGATAATGCGGAATCTTTCACACAAGATACGGTAGCTAAATCAGATAAAAAAAGTGTACGAGTCATTTCTGCATAATAAGTTTGCATAGTAAATCGCCTCATTTTTTCTTGATCGCACGGTACATTTATGCTTTTTTGTTCATTCAGATTCGTAACTGCACAATCAGTTTAGATTGTCAATGCGTGTGTGTGATGTTGGCAGAGTAGGAAAAATCCTTGACACAATAAAAGTAACAATTCCCAAGTGCGAAGTACAATAAACTGCTATACATTCATTCAGAGTAGTGTAGTGGCTTAAAAAGATGAAGTTCTTATTGTGAGGAGGGTGAGCTATACAGTGCGGGTAGAAATGCTCATGCCTATAATGCCTCCATTATAATAATAATACGTCGATGATACGAAACGAGACTTGATTGATAAAATGGGGGCTGTTCTGGTGCGTGTATTAAACAATTCTGTTTTTCTCTGTAATAGCCAGCCATCAGGTAGGTTGACTCTTGCATTGAATAATATTAACAATGGAATGAGTGGTGCTTTGGGTGAGACAGTTTCCATGAATAAAACGACTCCGACAATAGTGTAAGAAAGGGCTCACCGCACTACACTACCGTAGTAAATAATAATAATCTCTAACAAGTTTTATTTGCACCTCCTTCGTTCATTCAGCCAGTTTTAGTAATTACCAGCACCTTACCTTGATCTCCTCTGTTTTTTGTTCGCAGCCACACTGCCACACAACCACATTATCATTATTACTATATTCGAAACAAGGTTTGTTCGTAGTAAGTCCACAGTGTAATATATCAACAGCTGTACAAGTTATAAATGAAATGCGTTAGTGTAGGTAATCTATCTAACCAAGAGAAAGTGTTTCTAGATCAAAGACAACTTTAAAGCTTTTTTAAATTTCCCATTATCTATGGGACTCGACGAAAGAGTTTAGTTATATGCAGTCAAGTTGTCGATCGTAATGATGAGTATCTTATCACAGGAGCGGTGGGGGCAATTTAGTGAGTGGATATTCTACATTCTGTACACGATCGCGAACCTTTTGATCTTTGTCTTCTGAGAACAGTAGTCGAGTAAAAAGGAGCATTTATGTTACCACCCTACAACACTCACACACAACCACTTGTTGCTCGCTACCTTTTCGAGTTTCCGTGAATTTGCGAACGTATACAGTTGCCTATATTTACATACAAGCTGAACTGGTAGTGGAATTGCGATGTTATGATTTGGGGAAAATATTATTATATTGCAAAAATTATAATGGCACACATGCAACATGTAATAATATGCATAAATAACCCATATTTCATATGAACAGTTAGACTTCAAGCGGGCATCATATAGTTTGCGGTAATTGCTGGGAATATTCTTCTAGATTTCTAATTTAGATGGAACCAGTTTTTCCAGTGATGATATGCTTGCAAATACCTACACATCCTTCACTAGGCATGCTCACTTTTGTAATGTTGCGACTTTTCCCGTTTGAATCTAGTATAATAATATATGAACTGGGGCTCAGTACGGGAATTGGTAGAAAGGACTAAATGATATAGGCAAACTTGGGGTGCCAACCTACTCATTGTTAAACCTTATTTAAATGAATTCAGTAAAAACCGTAAATATCTCATCTGACAAGAGACACGGCATGAAGTTAACAAAGATGAAATTGAAAATGTGTGCTATACAGACACAGTACATGTACAGTTTTAACTTGGACAACGGTCAAGAATGGCCCATTGCTAATTTTCGCTTATGTGCACGACTCACACAAGGGATTTCCGGGTATTCATTTTATTGTCGAATAGAAGCCCAGAGTCGATCCAAATCTGAAAGACACAGGCGTGTACAAGAGTCAAGTTTAAACAATACTATCCAAGTGTCATATTATACATCTCATAAAATATAAGTAATGTGTCATGTCGTCCATCGCATTAGCAATTGAGTTAAAAAAGGATAAGTTACATACCATCAGAGTTTGGGTATTTTACAGTAACTATTACAAAAGACAGCACAAAGCGCAATTCTATTATTACGCTTTTAGCATTCTTCTCTTTTTTTTACTGCCTGACAACACAAACATACCATTTGTCACTATTTGCCTATCAATGTCAGCGGCACTCTGACGGTTGTCTTCTGTGAGCAAAAGAATGCTAAAGTAACGAAGGCGGTGGCGTGGTGATCATTTTGTGACCATTCACCTACCCTCCACCTTTTGCAATTGGGTTTCTCACTGAAATACTTCGTACTCACATAAATAATTTCGACTGTAAAGAATAGGGATCGTTCGGTCATGGCTCAAATTTTAGTTTTACCGTTACTACCGCATCGTCTTTCAAAATATGTGCTCCGTACTCGACAACTGTTTTCTCATCAGATGGAATATCATATAGATTACAAGGAGTAACATTAGCTAAGGTTGACGCTTCCAATGTATTATTTACTTGATGGGTTGACGACGGCCAAAAATCTAATGCACACTGTGGATGTTTTCTATTTATTAAACTGCCCATGGCGCTGGCCGTTGTAAAACTTTATGGATCCCGTGTTATCAATATTTTTAAAGTATGATCTCTACGATACATCTTATTATGTATGTATGATCCGATGGATGTGTGAAAGAATGGAGGAATGCAGTGTTCAATAAATTTAATGGGATTACAACGTACCACAACAAATAGCATTATTGTAACGCTAATTCAAAGTAAATGATTCACTCAGGAAAAGATGTGCATCTGCCAAGAAGATACGTTGCTATAAACCAAAAAAAAACTCTAGAGTGGAAACGGGACTTTTATTGGACCATATGTGTGTACGTGATGTTTTAAAATTGACATTTTTCAACTTGACTTTGCAAATGAGAAAAGGCTTGCAATTTGAGTCACACAATATGATACAAGGAAAGGAGGTGCAAGTCCCGAGCGTACCGCGTACGCAAGTCTGTCAAAGGATAATTGTTTTGGTGGTGCTAATGAAATGATTGGTTCAACAAATGCATGTGTGTTTATGAACTAAAGAGTGAAGAAAGAATTATCATCGGGAACTACATTCTATTATACTACTTGTCAGAGCTAAAGTCACGGTACCCGTGTAACCTAGATTGAGATTTTTTTAGTCTCGCGTGTGATTTGCAAAGGAAACAAATTATGCTTATTGGACCATATGTGTGTACGTGATGTTTTAAAATTGACATTTTTCAACTTGACTTTGCAAATGAGAAAAGGCTTGCAATTTGAGTCACACAATATGATACAAGGGAAGGAGGTGCAAGTCCCGAGTACCGCGTATGCAAGTCTGTCAAAGGATAATTGTTTTGGTGGTGCTAATGAAATGATTGGTTCAACAAATGCATGTGTGTTTATGAACTGAGAGAGGAGAAAGAATTATCATCGGGAACTACATTCTAGTATACTACTTGTCAGAGCTAAAGTCACGGTACCCGTGTAACCTAGATTGAGATTTTTTTAGTCTCGTGTGTGATTTGCAAAGGAAACAAATTATGCTAGGCGTTTGCGTTTGTTCTCAAACCAGACTTGTTGTATACTTGGTTGTATATACAATAAGATGTCGTACGAAACAGTATTCCGAATTGAAACGTTTAGAAGGGCGCATTAGAAACGAGATGAGAGAGATGTGCGTCCCAGGCGAGTCACCAAGAGCAAAAAATAAACACGATGTGCCACTTCCTCACTAGACAAACTACACTTTGGATGATTTATCAATTTTCCATAAATAACTTGAAGCCATATGGTACGCTTGATAGTGAAACCTGATAACATTACTGACAAATATGTACATTCTCATGTAATCCTCGCTCGTTCGTAATGCCAGTGCCCGTTCGTAGCAATGAATTGGACGGGTAGATTTAATGAAATTTCATTCTTGAAAGTCCGGATGTACGATAAGGAACTGAACCAGAGAGACTGAAAGACTGAAGCTCATGACACAAAGATGTGCGGAGCGAGGTCATTGTCCAAGCCTTTGGTCGTACAACTCAAAGGAACACGAGAGGATGAACTTGTTCATGTCATCTTCGAATCGTATAGGAAGTAACAATGCGGTGATACTATATTATATCTTAAATATATGCTATCCGCCTTATTATATCTCTTGAGTTGATTGTTGACCACAAAATCCATTGCCTTTTGAATGAACGACATATGTATCACTGCGCCAAAAAATATGTTATGGTCAGCAAAAACACTACAACCTTCAGCCATTTCGAAAATTGCACCAACAATAATGCGAACCATATGGACGGAGGCGTTTGAAATGGAAGTGACATTTCTGGATCACACTCAAATTTGAAATTCTTTCTATTTTTTAAATGCCAACTCTTCCTTACAGTCTTTCTAGACCTTTCCCCAATTACCCAATTATTGAAAGAGAGATTCAAAGTGGAGAAATGATTTATTCAAAGGAACAAGTTCCCACATGACTAAACGTGATATTCAGAATAGCCCTTCATGCGATATTCCTGATTGATCCACTTAAAATTGCGTACGGCTTGTCAATACGCATAAAGGTAAACAAAGGGAAGGTGAAGAGGAAAATTGCTGACGGCATGGTCTACCTGTGAAAACTTGTTTTTCAAAATAAAGTAAAACCATAATCCAGGCTATCACCATTTATTCTGGTATTAAAGCCATTGGAATGTACGCATACCACATACCTACCCAAACCAATTTTGATTGCTCTTTAAAATCCTTTTATCACAGAGTAAAACCAACTTTCAAGGAATTTTCGGCAATGAATCAAACGTGGTGCATAGGCATTACTTATATGGGCGAAACTATATTATTAAGATATAGGTTTAATGAAATATGTACGTGGTAATCCCTTTAGCTCTTTCTTCGACATCCGTTTTAGTGGAGCTTACAACATTCCAAATTCCAAATCATGCGGATAAGATAGGTACCTGCTTATATATATTTTTACAAAATTTTAATGCAAACATTGACAGCTACGAAACTACGTGCAAAAGACCGTTGCGTTCCTTTCCTTCTACTCACTCAATCACTCAGAATCTTATATACTGTCCTCTTCAAACACTAGAAGCAGAAAAGAGCACTCACAAGATTAATAATCCACATGATCGTCATAATCACAACCAGCTTTCAGTTTCGTGATCTAGAATAATCAGCAAAAGACGTTGATGAGGATAAATGGGAAATTGGGAAGTCAGGTTTATTAGCAGCTGAACAACAAGAGCATGTTCTGTGTTGATGAAGGTGTTCTGTCTGAGCATCATCACAGAGATCCTTTGTAATTTTAAATTGTATGTATATGTATATGCATCCTCTCTGCTTTAAGACCGCTATTCCCTTGATACAAGAACACTGAAAAGAGAACTTTTATTTAAAAGGGGAGTTCATTAATACCAAAAAGTAAAGCAAATGTGCAAGCATGAGGATAGCACAAGTGCACAGGTGGATGGAGCCGCTCCTTCGAACCATTATACGACACCAAAAGATCGGTTTAGTGGTTCATTCAAGACAAAGCCTTTTGCAACTTAATTTCACCAAATCCCACAAGAAAAAACTGGATTACTCTTTCATAGAGCTGTGTGGTGTGGATGTGCTTTGCATAAAAAAACTGAGAAAGTTTCTTTTTACGCTCTTGTCAAACCAGCAGACATGGATTTGTATGACAATTAGATGACAAATAAGTCAAAAGTCAGTAGCATCATCGGATTCTTATCATCACTTGGGATCAAACTGTCGCAAAGTGAACTATACAACGGGTAACTGAGGTGTAGGATTTTAAAACAAATGCGTAAATGAATTTACTTCGCATCTTACAACCATAATACATGCATGAAGCAGCTTCTTCATAAACAGAAATATTCTAGTTTTCTTATTTTACGATTTGATTTTTATAGAGACATCAGTCAGACATCATACTTTTCCAAAGTTGATCTGGGTTTGGCTGATGCAGTTTTTAGGTGTTTGGCTTCTTTCTTCTCTTCCGTAATTTTACCCTTGTTTGACCCCACCACGTCGTAGCAAGTGTGGTTGTAATATGTAAATGAGAGGCAAGTGTATCAAGTGCACCTAATAATATTGATTGACGACTGTACCGCAGTAGGTTAACTAATGAAATTTCTTCAGAATTGAGTCATTGTGAAACACAGCCTTTAATTAATATTCAAGATGAGTGATGCAGATACAATGATATAATAATAAAAAATTTGGACCTTTTCTGTAACGCAATGTACGGGTCTGCTGAACTACTTCTTATTCTGTCATCATCAGACAGACCAGCCGAGTTTGACGTGGAAATTATTCTGATCTTTTGCAGAGATACATACCAATTTTACCCTGTTACAGAAGTTTAACTGCTTGAAATTGTACGAAAATTGATATCTGCAATGGTGAAGTCTAAAAAACTTTGAAAAACGGCTAGACAAATAGAATATATGCAGTAGTGTATGTATATGCTACAACATATATGTACATATGTGTATGATAAGCATACAATTTTTTTTGTTAGCGTGATATTACAAACCCTCCTTACTGAACATAAAAATCTTGCTCCTTCACCAACTTTATTTTCTTCAAAATGTTACGCAGCCTCAGTTGCAGTTTTTTTCCACTATAGGAATAAAGGATTATCTAACGGTTAACATAATCAATCAGTATAATAACGTAGGATTACGCTCTCAAAAAAAAACTAACCATGCTACGTTTTGCATGGTGTGATGAGCTCCCTATCGTTTTCCTATAACAATATATGTATGTAAGCTCAGCGGAATGCAATGGTTTGATTTCTCGGCATAAAATTGTGAAAAATCCCTTTTTGGAAGTAAATATTGCCGAGTTTTGTCTTACACATTGTCAGTTTGAAGAAAGGCAAAGATTGTATGTGATGTAACGTAATTGTCACGGTTGAGAGATACATCCTATGTGGATAGAGAGTCTCATCGGATTCTTCTGAGATTTCATTTCGGGCTGTATGTGATTGCATGATACAATGGGCCACGAATGTTATTACGAGAAACCTTCATTTTTTGATCATGCATACTCGTGTTTTCCCGTAGTAAGTCCCAGAAGCGCGTAACTGGATTTTCTTGATTGATCGAAGTTGAGCCATTTTTTGCAAATTATTCTGGTGGATCCATCCTTCAAACAGTAGATTTTTAAACACGTGGAATCAAGTTGAAACATGTTGCAATGACAGAATTGGGGCATTATTTTGGATATTATAAAACTTGCTCATGCGTGTTCGTCCCTAGTTTCTTGCACATGTGAAAAATTTATACCTCATGCACACATCTAGCCTAAAGTTATGATATGATTACGTTTCATTTGGTCATATTGTTCTTGGTAAATGCAACAGCGTGATGGTTCCCATACGGGAATGATTAATTTTAGCTGAACGAACAATACGCATCTTCAATATGATTTTGTGTCATATTATTCCATGATGCACCAGGAGGTGGAGGATGGTCATACTGTAATCATTTTAATACTGTTTCGCTCCACCGTAAAAATCCTGCTTCCTTCCTAGCAAATTACTTCATGCCAAACGGACTTGTCGTACACAATGCACAAGCATTTCTGTATTAACAATCCAACATAAATCAGAGTGATCCGTGAAAACAATCGGGTTTACTCGCTGCTGGGACGGGAAGAAAAGCCACTACTCCGTATGAAGTCCACGATAAGATTTGAAGCAAAATAAAGCTCTGGTCTGATCATAACCATCTAGTCTATTAGAGAAAATGTCACGACACTGAACAATATCGTATCCCCTAGACAAGAGGAAACTACAAGTTCTATCGTCTCTTCAACCTGCGTGATATTGTCGAAAAATTCTGAACAAAATGCAATCTAGCCAACATAACAGAAGAATCGGGAGGGAACACAATGGAGAATAGTTTGGTGACTGTATTCTCATTTTGTGATATTTCAATGGCACCAACAATGCAGAAACATATGATGACAAGCACTTTTTCTTCAGTGACGTCCCATTCTTTAAACTAGACCATCAGTAACATCAAAACAACATCATTATAGCTCAAAGTTGCACTGATTTTTTTTGAGCATTTGAGACCATTTCCACAAGGTGCATACTCTTTTATGCCGTGTACCACCAGCACCACATCTAGTTTTTTCTATCATCAGCGCAAAAGCGACGTCTTGTGTGCTTGTAAAAAAAGACAGAAAGTTTGGTTGAAGCGTGAGTCTGCCTTTTTGATAATTTTATAACAATTCGTTGACCCCTACTGAGACTATAATGCGATGAGATTTGCTTGGCTTGCTCTTGATTGTATTCTGCTTTAAAATCAGTGCAATAATGCACCAGCTTTGAAAAAATAAAATGCTATCGAAGAAACTTAATCTGTGCAGCAGAGCTTACTGATGCATTACATATATCCACGCAGTGCAACAAAATAGAATGTCAACGTCACCGTCAGTGGAACTAGAAGTAGGAGATGATAGAGATACGCTACAAGTTTTATGCTTTATTTTGCCCGCATCATTTAACCCATCCTGATTTCTTGCTCTATTGATTTTCAATGTATTATATGAGGTCTGTCTGTTATACAACAATAATAACTAACTTTATAATCATCTTTTTGTTACAGGGAAATGACCCGTGTAGAGCAACATGCCGAGGGAGTCTACAAACGAAACGGTCTCAACTCAACAGGGAGATCCACCGCGAGATGAGACTTCGGGCAGGAGCAGAAAATTTATTGAAGTGAGTTGATTTTTTTTCTTCTTCATTTCCTTCCACCTTTTTCTTCTTCAAGTCGTGTGTGTAGTCTATGCTTCGCCTTCGTTATATTCTTACAATTAATGAGAGTTTATCTTCTTCATTAGAATCAGGATATTATGTACTGACTCTGCGAGTATTGTATTCATAATGGAACAAAACAATTCAGGGATTCTTCCCACTTGTTTCCTGTCCTTAATGTAGGAATAATGAATTTTGCATTGAAGATTCGTGGGCATAGTATTGCTTACCGACAAAAAAAGTAATTACCTACCTACCACACCAAACGCAAACGATAGTTCACGTATGTGTATACGCACTGACTGGGGTCACCGAAAGTAGACACTATTGATATAGAGAAGAGTGAGGCGAGGATTACTATTAAGTAACAACTACCTATTTTCGTTATGACATAATATTAATTCTTCGTAGCGCACACACGAGCGTCTCATCCTCCTCATCCGCTACTTCAGATGAAAACCCAAGAAAACAATAGTCTACACACACAGGATTTTGAATTCAAGCCGAGTCAAGCTAATGTTTATAGTGTGTGTAGGTGACGACGAGGATGTCCATTTTATTCACGTTCTCTGTGAAACAGAGTTCACGCAGAGAACATAATATTTTATTGTGCGTATATACATGCTTAAAAGGTAGGAAGTAATCCTTCTTCTTTACCGTAGACGCTGATATTAGTCATTCACCTGAGCAGAAAATTAATGTGAATGAAAGGAAATAAAACGAGATTTACAAGGTTGATAACAGTGAATTTTACTAAACGCTTATTATTCTAATGCCAGTTTGAGTTACTATCTGTGCAATATGATACAATGTCATGGGCCATAATGCACAGGTTTCATTACGTGACTGCTTGAAATATTGTACGCCTTTGTAATGCCCATATAAATATCAACGTATTATATAGACCTGATTATTATGCTCCACCGAATCTTTTAAAATGCAAGAATAATATTTCTACGAATTGGTCCTACGGTCTGGCCTTCCTTGAAGCAATAAAGTCTCATCTCGTGAAAGTTGATACGTTGTCCCGTAGAACCTTTACCTTTAGCAATCGTATTGCCAGTTTTTCTGCTGTATAATTTGTACATGTTTTAGTTGAAACGTTTATATTATAATATAATGATGGCGAATGTTTTAATCATTTCAGAGCAACGACAAACCGTACCGTGAAGGAGACAGCAACTCTTGAGTTGAGTTTTGTCAACTCTCATTTACAGTTACTTCGGGAACAATTAGCGGAAATTAATGGATGTTTGGAGGCATACCAGGGACAAGGGTAAGATATTTCGTTATACTATGTTCATTTAGTCATCTAGAGATCGTGAAATGTGAAATATGATCGGGTTTGGGTAGTGCATGACTCACGTCAATCCAATCTAATTCTCTGTACCGTTTGACCTGATCAGGATCTAGCTTGTAATGAGATGATGACAAGTACTCTTCTTAGCCCACACTGCGAATAATCTGCGAAGGGCTACGCATAATCAATACACTATTGTTATAAATGAAGTTTGTGATGCGCAATTTGATTAATGAAAGCAGAATCCCTTGGCATTACAATCAAATTCACAATCAACAATACAAATTAGGTAACGGGAAACTTCCAAAATGGCAATTGAGATATTGATGAATTCAAATGATAAGTTATTTCACCCAATTGATTCTACCAGCCTGTAAACTATATCCTCCAAAGAATAGGAGGGGAATCGACCAGCCTTTTGTGCAATTGAAACCTATACCTCACCTCATATAGTATATTATGTCTAACAGTATCGGTTAAATGACTCTGCATATATTTGCTAAAGGAATGATACAAGATTATTTTGCTGATGAAGAGCACTTATATTGACACGACCAAATTAAATGAGCGATTTTGATCAGATTACAAGTATCCCGGCATTGTTAGACAGAAAATGCGCTAGACAGATACTAGATGCACTGAAGGACAAAGTTCTGTCATGTGTCATGTTCTTCCTTAAGACGATTGGTACTGTACTTACATTTCTACACGCATGCTAATTTGCATAAGAATGCAATGCGACAGCTGAATAGGTATACACCATAAATTGATTTCCTTTATGAATATATTAATCTGTTTCGAAATCTTTGTACAACTCAAATATTGGGGTTCTGGCCATCCCCTCATCGCAATTTGTAGTGAACATATGTGTAAAAATCCAACCAAACTGTATGATTGACCATATCAGTTGACGGGTGGACGAACCAAGTCTCACCTGTTGCATGCATCAAGTCAGCCAACGGAAGGAAATGGGCATTAGTCCGTTTCATAATGCGAGACGAATTGCCCATTGCGTCTTAAATTTTCAGCAGAAAACAATCTTAAAATCCGCTCTTCTTAAGAATAAAAGTGAAGACACGCTACCCCTCTCGCTCTAATGCGCAAAAGGGAGTATGAGTATACAGGGTACTTTGCATGCCATGGTACGCATATCATCATCGTCGGTATAAAGTCTATGCTACAGTAAAATGCGCCAAAAACAGTGCATTACTTATAACTGCTTGAAACCGAAAGGCTTTGTCTTGAACAGACGTAACAAAAGGATTGCATGAAATAATACCATGATGCGTTTGCTTGAGCTGGCTGCTTATAGATAGTACATGTGCATGGTAGCATGGTTTTATGGGGGATTATAAAAATCGCAAGAATCTGGCAGTATCTCTCCTCGTCTAACAATACGGTTAAAAATCTGAAGGAAGAACGGAAATTACAGGAAATGAAAAGTGAGAAAATCATCATTGTAGGGTTGATAACAACACCCCCTTTTGAGCCGTTTATTTATATCAGGCGTCTGTGTGCATCTGCTACGTAGCTTTGATAAAATTTTCCTCTTAATCCAGCACCCATTGTGAGCATTGTATAAGTGGTTTCCTCACAAACCTGTGAATGTTTATACACATGTACGTACTTAAACTTAACATATTATTGCGTTGCATCACATGCACAGGAACAACAATGAATCCTACGTCGAACAAACTCTTTTGTGAATAAAGCTTGGAAGATGTAAAGGTCACATCGTGACTTATCTTCTCCTTTGATAAAGAGATAATGCTAAATTATGTGTTGCAGTTATACTGCTTGTATATACGCGTAATCACAAGGCTATTCTCTATATCCAGCTGCCGCTCTTGAATGTAGAGAGGCAGAGGAGAGGTGGTGCTCCTTTACAGTTGGGCGGTGGTGTGACTCACAATCGCAATCGATTGTTGACTGTGTAATTAGACAACAAGCTACTGATGATGGGATGTCAGACTTTATAATAATGGGATGTTTAGACTCACCTGTTTGCAATATTTCACAGGAGAAGGAAGGGGATTCTTGTAAAATGATCAATACGTTATAAAAAGTATTTGTCCTCAGACTCACATTTTTTTTTCAATTGGTACATTATGGTTTAACCGTTTAACGTTTGCAATATATTTAAGATGCTCCTCCTTATCTTACCACTTTACTAAATCTTATGGCCATATTATTGATGAGCAGATTTGGCATTGAACTTTGTAATATGTGCATCATACACAACTTCCGCAAATAATAGTTGTTTGATTCATAATCACAAAAAAAACATTCTATGTAGATGTGAAGACGTTATTTTTTCTCATTCATTGCCGCCTCTCATTCACATTAATTTTTAGTTTCTACCAGACTCAGTGTGCGGTACAAGGTGGCACAAGGATGAGAAAACGTTAATTTTTTAATCTCAAAATTTGTTAGAATACTTGCGAAAATGTGTACAACCAGTGATTTTCCGTGAGTAGTCTATTAGTGCTAGCAAAAAGTAGTATTTTTAGTTATACGTCTATTTTAGACGGTGTGCATTTACTCATGAAAAGAATGTTGAAGCTGGAAATTCCAAGATTTCTCACTCCCCAAAAAACTAGCATTGAGGAATTGCGATGCGAAATATCATGTGTCTGGAAGAACCCATTGTATTCAGGAAATCTAAGGAAAAACTCGTCCAAAACCCGACGAAAGTAATTTTTCGCGTAGATTTGATTGACTGAGTTGACTGATTGCCAAAGAACAATACTATTTGCAAAGCAAAAATTAACTGAAATTATAACGTTTGTTTTCTTCACAGGCATGACACCAGCCTTCCAATGATTCCTTTGGGACTCAAAGAGACACGAGATATCGACTTCCGCGAACCATTTAAGGTGAGTTGTACGAGTTCAAATGACAAATTCTAATGTGAGCATTAGTCTTTAATGATACAGTAATTTGAATGGCGACTGCTGCACCCACATGTCATTTAATGATATCGCCAAGACAGATCAGTAATTGCGTTATCTACCAGAAAATCTAGTCGTATTAAACGGTTGCTGTTGTTGCATTCCAATTATCTGTTGCACCTTTTTAATACATGTTGCCCAGTAGGTCAATCCAATTTCTTCGTTAGTTCGTAATATGTATAACGTCTTGCAGGGTATTATAATTTAATGCTGTCTTTGTCTCTTGGTGTTCACAAGAATTTAAATGAAACAACCGCCTAAGCCCAGTGCAGTGACAAAAACAATGCATCCTTGATCGTATCAAACGAACGGTGTGACAGTGCAAAATTATCCTCATTAAAAGTACATTGTTTTTTAACGTGCCATGTAGTTTGTTCTGTGAATCAAGGTGATTAATCTGAAATGCATGTAGACATGTTTGCAGCAGCAGTACCATTTATTTGTTACTACTTATTACTCAACTCGAATTCTCAAGCCTAAACTTCAGTTCTTGGCGGTTCAACCATCAACCCGTCATTGTTGATTACTGTGATATTGAGGTGATGGAACCACGCAACTACAGCGGTTCACTTACTTGTATTGTACATAGGTTTTATTTTTGAAAGTAAGTGCATGCTTACACTTTGCAATCCCAATGAGAATCTTAGAATTGTATTGAGCAATGAGTAGGTAGGTGGGGTTGCTAAAATCTCATCGTAAGTCACAGTAATGAATTTTATATAGGCAAGGTTCATTGTGAGCATCACCACAAAGAATTTTAACAAAAATGTTTGCCTACGCACCTTTTGCAACTCCCAAATTCACCAAATATAATTGTTTAATAATTTGTTCTTCTCCATCTAGGAGTATTGCATGAATTACGCATTTTTGCTTCATCAGTACTACCAGCAGTGATTTTTGTGAATACCCAATATATACAATATACCTCTGCTAAAACCAGTAACTAAAAGCCATGTTAATTTTTCAACTTCCGCAAGAAAGAAAATCCTTGCATAATAAATCCGTATGCGAAGGTATTACTACGCACCGTTTTTCACATTTATCATAAGTTGTTAATATGCACCAGCCTACAGATATATCAGACGCAATCAATTCGGTTGAGGTATTAATAACAAAAACAGCATGAAATCTCGTATAATTGAATGTTATACGTTTTTCATTCTTTAAAAGAGAATGACACTTGGTAGTAAACTTTAATGGCTGTTAAAGTATCAAACTAAATCGGTGAAGGTCTTTACGGATTTTCGTGTTATGATGAAGGAACATCACTCTCTGGTGGAGTCTTTTATTGCGTTTTAATAGATTTTTAGCAGTAGTAGGTTCAAGGCATTATTTGTAGTTTAAAACTTACATCACATCACCGTGATCATGTGTATGAAAGTAAGATCTTCGTGTATGTAGATTGCATAACACAAAAGGCTTTGAGTACTCTATCGCCATCATTTCACATCCCACCAAGTCTATCATCCTTTGCAGCATTTTGTGTTAAAGGGCTAATCCACGCATTCATTGCAACAAAGAACCTTTTGTGGCCACGGTGTATCGTCTGCAATTAGTTAGTACTAGCATAGCCTCAATTAGTTTCTGCATGTGGCGTACATCACAGGGCACTGTCTGCAACGTAGGTACTCTCTAAAAGATTTATTTTACACAAGTTTCAACAACTCACCTTCTTAAACCAACTACTTCCGTATTACTGCATCAATGTAGTGAGCAATAACAAATCTGGGATTAATACGCACATTATGATGATGTAGAGTACTTATCACGTAATTTAGCATGCATGTGCCAGTAAATAACAAAAAGAGTCATTGTGCATTATTACGATACGGTTAAAAACCTTCTTTTTGGTGTATATACATCTTTAAAAGGAAAAGGCAAAAATTCAATGTTTTGACCAACCTCCTGCTACTCAGGAGGATCCACATCCAACACAAATACAACGCGCAACGGTGGTTTACTACTAGTAGCTTTACTTTTTTATAGATCCTTTCTAACATTTTTGTAGCACATCACTGCACAGTCGAGAAAATTGTGAAACATTTATAATCCCAGCAGGCCCCCTACATATTCACTTGAAATGCCCTGCTGATGCGCAGCCTGCCGGTAGACGGTTTACAGTACGATAACGTACACATCTTATGTAATATTTTATAGCCATGAGACAGGAGTAGCATCAGCACCACCAGCAGCAACACAACAATCATCCTCAGCATACAACTAGAGAGAATTATTGTCTTTTTAAAAACCGACATGATGCGTGCTAGTCGGGTTTGTATATTTTTCATCATGCAGGCTCAGCTCATCATCATACACGTGTAATACGGCTTGAATTGCATTGAAATTCGAAGCCTAATTGCATCACACATGTCTTCTAATTTTAGTGGTTTCATAGGTGCTTGGTGAATTACAACAAGGGGATAAGGAGATATTATTGCAAAGTGGAATAAACATGAAAGAGATGGATTACTTACAAGTTTTTACAGTAGTCCATCTTTGACTGATGCTCTGTCGTCGGAAAGACAGACATGTAATAATTCTTAATCGATTAAGATTGGTAACGAGTGAATTTTACTAACATCATTCTCACATCCCAAAAATGACAACCCCAAAAAATATTTCAAAAGCGTACATTTTATTAACAACAAAACCAGCCCATAAAAAATTCTGAGCATGCAAAGAAAAAACCCTCAAATTGTACTTGCAAATTTATTTCAAAATGTGTAATCAAACAAGCAGGGATTATAATTACGTCACAAACTTTATCACCACCGGAATTTAATGCTAAAGATTGTTTCACTCATTAAAAATTCATAAAAACGCACTGTGACGTGACATGACTGATTCACTCTGTCTGCCCAGTTTTTCGTTCGTTATATTATGTTCCTGCCTTAATACGTTTATAAACTTGCAGGAATCAGCTATAGCCTGCGTAAGTTTGCATGCCACTGATCATTAAGCTCTAAACTACCGTTATTTTCCTTTCTGCACAACGAGATTGCGTAAAAACAGTAGTCTCTTCACCTCTGTAATTTGTATCATGGATCTACACTTTTACATACGCTACGGGTATCAGCATCAACATCGGTTAGAATTAGGAGGACCCGACTGCTTCATTCAGCTATTCTCACATGAGAAGGAGGAAAATAATGCCCACCACATCATCAAAATAACAACAATATAACTGTAGTAGCATGCAGACACACAATTACCACTTTCCCATAATACCATCACATGGACGAATATTTTGCATGGACGTATATTACGTGAAGCGTATTGAATTGTACACAAAAGTGTTTTCAACAAAGCAATTTTGACACACGTGAAATGATGTGAGTGTGCGAAAAGGGTATAAACAGTGAAGCGTGAAAAAATTATATTACTCTTTCGTTAGCAAATACGTCTCTAGTGTCTACGTACTCTCTGGTGTCTGCTTTTGCACAAATCTAAGATGAGACAGGGAAAGAAATGTCATAAAAAGTTGAAACAAACAATCACAGAAAGCAGTTATTGCACATGCCCATTTAATATGTGTTATTATGTAGGTGAATCGCAAAACCCTTTACAAGGGAGAGAGAGAGAGAGATTCATTGCAAAAAAGTAAAACTCGATTGGGCAGATGTAGAGCAGCAATGCAACGGTACGGCAGCAAGTAGTACTTGTACGAGTTACATGTAATAATTGTTGTATGAAAATAGAAACAATGGAGTGATATTATATTTATGAACATGTATGCAAATAGAAGCTCAAGAGTTGTCAGTCGTAAACAAACAGTCGTGCCAAGAATAGTTTGCCAAACAGTTGAATTGGGTGACGGAAGAACAAGTTTTTAACGCATTTATCCAATTCATCGTGTCTCACTGCAATTGCAAGCAAGCAAGGTGTATTCGTGTACATGTCATGTAATAAATGTGCTGAGCATTTCAGAGATCAGATGAAATTGAATTATGGCACACCAATTATTTTCGCCATGCGTCGTTTTATGGACTGAATAGGCTATTATGGAAACTTGAAGCGAATTGGTCCAAAATTGTTGAAATGCGTTGTACAATGTTAAGCTATTTTACGAGTCTAGAAAACTGTACGTAGTAAAGAACAAAGAATTTGATCGCGTCTATTTGATTCACCCACAATCTGTTCATTTTTATTCTCTGTAAGGTACTCGACGTGCTACTGTACCATTCCTTTAATCCTTTAATGCCGGAGATGGTAATGGTCAGTTTTTGGCAAACTAGTAAAGGAAGTATGAAGGTGAGAGAAATTACCGTGTGTGGGCGTTTGTTTTGCTTTGCAATGCATGTCTGATAAGTACAAGCTTACGTTGTTCAGGTATGAAAATGAAATTTTTGCACGGAAAGCGGAAAGATACGGCGAACTAACTGCGTGGCTACTGTGAACCTTATGAATCAAACAGCAGCAACAACGGGAAACTATACCGTAATTTCGGCTATGTTAAATACCGGTTGATGTAGCCATTTTTCAGCGTAAACTGGGATGTGCTTAGTTTTGAAACGTCTCAGGTCTCATATGTCTTCCCATTGTTATGTCCGTGTGAGGACTGAGGACGACGGAAACTATATGATCCCGTTTCTCATTTTCATATCAACAGTAATGTCCGGTGAAAAGAAAAGTGAATGACATTAATAACGAGTTAAAACAATGCAAAGATATTTATATTATGAGTATTGTATAAAGTAGTACAATATGATACGTATGATATATTTACATTTTTATCGACTTAATATATGACTTCAATTTCGTTGTATTTTTATTTTCAGGATTTCATTTTAGAGCATTACAGCGAAGATGGGAATACTTTTGATGATGCCATACTTTCTTTCATGGAACTTCGACAGGTATGCATGCATGGCTTTACTGTACTAACACTTGTATATTATTATAAGATGGTCATTGTAATAATAATAAAATAATTGTGCTTCAACAACAGCTTGATATGATTTTTTTATATTCATTTAGGCAATGCGAAGACCATCAAGAACAAAGAGTGGAGTACAATTACTCCTTCGTTATCTAGGCGTCCTTTACTTTGTCGAACGCCGTTTCTTCCCAGCCGACAGGAATATTGGAGTGTTTTTCGAATGGTAATTTATTCTGAGATTATTACTAAATGTACATCAATCACTGTGCTCATACATCATACCTCTCACTCTACTACTAAACCCCATTTCTTACAATAATGCATTGTGCTAAACGGTGCGTGCGTATTGTGCGCATATTAGTTGTAAAAAGTAGAGAAATCATACAAAAAAGATTATCTATAGATTAGGATTCTACAAATTGTAAAAAATCTCCCAGTCAGAATGTGTCGAGTGCCACGAAGGCAAATATTATATTGTCACCGCCACCATAGCAGGCAGAAGAGAAACCAAAACTGCGATTTCTAGCATAAAACAATAATACCTGATAGCGAACATTATGAGTTCTTAAGTAGGGTTTGAGTATGCCTCACTGATTCCATAAAGTGGAAAAAAATGACTAATGACAGCAGCAATAGTGCTGACAATAACAATATGATGATGACTACAACGTTGTTACATTCTAGCCGCATATACGTATACTGACATGGTGTTATGATGTGTATATTGAATTGAATGTTATGCGTATCAAAGTGATTTTCGAGACATCATTTCATTCATCATTCTTTCTCTCAAGCTCATCGCTATAAATGTGTCAAATGATGTGACAAATTTAAGAAATAAAATGGTTAAAAGTTAATCTACGCTCGCTCCTTTCTTTCTACACACGATGCACATCAAATTACTCGCCAAGTCGATAAGTTTTTCTTAAAAATATATTTATTCGACACTTATTTTTTCAATGATGTTATCCGTCGCTCGTACTGTCACTTTCAATGTTTTCTTACCAGATTTTCTCTCTTACCTGTCATTTTGCACAAATATAAATATTTTTCACCTAACAATGCCACGAACGACGACTCTTGGCAAAAGCATTACAAGTACGAAAACTTAGCTCTGTGATCACGTCAAAATAATATTGTGTTTTCATGTCAAATCTTTGCTTGTACCATGCGTATAAACGCACAATGCAATAATAATATACCTATACCTCTTTTTTTACTTACACTTTCGCACTCGTTTTAAGGTGTGCGTTCTTGTTTACATACCACATAAAAAAATCTTATCACAACGTGGCTACGACAAACGTCACATTGTAGCTCGATCAATTTCCACATGCAGTTATTAAGTAGATAGCCACCCACACGTGCGTGAAATATTATCAGGAGTCGTGTTTCCTTTACGTCTCATAAACATGGAGTAAGTGAACGTATCTTGCAAAAAGATGTTTACATACACTCATAATTACTTCGACTAGAAAGTCCTCTGGGATTTGCTAAACCCACCAAATTAATGACTCCTGTCACATATTTCAGGAAGACAAAATTTCATCACGTCCCCTCATACCTCTTTTTTTTATAAAATCGTGCATCATTCTGCTAAAACAGGTAAAAAAAATTCGTTCTATGAGAGACTGTCGTTTATGCTGGCATTTTATGAGCAGCAATTCCCTAATTACTAACGATGAGCACGTGATGACTACGACAATCTCGCATAAACTGCACGGGGAAAATAATCAGCAAAGTACATTCGTAACCTAATAGCGCGTTTTATCATCGCGCGCATGCCTGTTCCCCGTTGTATAATTGCTTTCAAAAAATGTATATACGTTAACTAACAAGCACATTTCTTACCTCACCTCATTTTTAATTTTTCTCCCAGGTACGATGCATTAACCGGGGTTCCCAGTGTACAACGAACGGTAGCGTTTGAAAAAGCCAGTGTCCTTTTTAACCTCGCAGCCCTCCATACTCAAATCGGCGCAAGACAGGATCGAACTGTAAATTCCGACACGGCTGATGCCGCTGTTGATAACTTCCTTCGAGCTGCAGGAACGTTGCGGTATATTGGGGAGCACTTTACACATCCGCCATCCTTTGACCTTGCACCTCATACCCTTGAAGCGTTGACTGCTCTGTTTTTGGTAAGTATATATATATACCCTGTAAGCATCTACCTAATTAACGGTTAATTTCGTCCATTCACAGAGTCAATCATGTCAACCAATTATTGGATAAGTAAAACAAAAGGTATCGACTGATTAGTAATTAATAATTAGCCTTGAACTTACTTACCTACTATCTTGTTGATCTTCCGGAATTCGAATATCCTTCGATGAAAATCAGTGTCATGCTGTACAACATGATACTCATTTGAATTCAGTAATACTAATTATGAACATTCTGGTTGATTGTCAATGGGGGTAAAATGAATGTGGTAGCTAAGCTTGCAAAAAAAAACTGCGCAATTGCGGATGCTGTAACATAACGTTTAAACATGTTAACACGAAGAAGGAAGAATCGCTTGTCGTATCATATTCAATCAACCAACCATTGTATAAGACTGGTACAGTGGTAGGCAGGTAACTGTATTAGGAGAGCATGGGAATGTAAACCGTACTTTTTTGCAAGTTCCAAAGCTTTTTTTAAAAGTATACAATTAATGACGGAAACCTTAGTTTTGTACGTGGTAAACGGAACACGGCAATTAAATGCAATCAAGGCAGGACTGAGTATACTGACAAGTTTTGCGAAGGTATTACAGGACAATGGCGGAGCCACCCTGTTTATATAACAGAACAAAGATGGTAATTAGTAATTAAGATTGCACCCTTATCCTTATACGCGCATTGCGAAGGGTACTCATCGTCATTACCTCCTTGTCGTGCGTAGGTACGACAATGCTGAATGGATAAACAAAAAAATAAACAATAAGACGCTTTGTACAAAGCATGTCGGATAAAATCATTTCACCTTTCCAGACTAATATGCAATCATCGTTTGAGATCTTAGAACAAAGACTAAAGACTCACTGGATCGAGATTGGAGAATATATAAGTACAATATATGTCGCAGTATATTTAGACGTGTAATCTTTAGCAATGAAAAAATACAAGAAAAAAGAAAGTTCGATAAATCAAATGTTTCCGTATTTTACGTAAATTTTTGCTATATAGATTGTTACAGGGATTATAAAAAGTACAGTGACTTTTTTTGCTTCGCTGTCTATTGTTACATTGACTGCTTCCAAAAAATAATGATGATGACCAAATCGTGATATCGTGATCAGATCTCAAACGTGGTAATGGTGGGTCAAAGGAAAACCACGAGATATTTTTTAAAGAGAAAGATGAAGCTGCTTCAAGTCGTGGTTCGAAATGGAACTACGATTTGATGGGCTCAATAATGGCCCAGTAGTTATAAAAGAAGTAATCAGCTTATATACTCGGTGAAACCACGTAATATTTCAATTTTTGCCAAACATAGCTACTGGCAATCTTGCATAGTCCATACCGTAGCTTCCGTGGTTGTGACTCTGCGCGCTTTGTGTCGTAATTGGTCTTTGCCTGAAAATTGCGAAGATGGTTTTGCATGTGAACCACTATCTATTTTCTACGTTCAAAGACTTCGAAACTGTCAAAGACTTTTTTTTTGCTAATTGTAGACCTGTAACCGTATTATTATTGCATTTTTTCTTATAGGTTCAAGCTCGTGAATGCCTTTTCGAAAAGCAGCAAACTGTGGACAAAATCGATTGTAATAAAATCATAGAGAATGGAGTTCGTGATGCCAAGGAGCAGATGAAGCTAATTGAGCTCGCACAAGAGTCTCAACTACTGTCCAATGAGTACTCAAAGGTCTCTGATCTTTTGTCCCATGAAGAACTCAAAGAATTCATTCCACCAGCTTGGTCATCACTTGTTCATGTAAGTACCTTTAAAAATATGAGTTTTGAGTACGCTTTTTTACACTTTCTGCAGTTCTCCGTATTATGAGAATGGAGGCCTTATTTTTCATTTTCTACTTAAAATGCAAAATCCATTTTGACTGAGGAACAGTACAAAAGAAACTTTGTCAGGAAGCTGACAGAAGATCTCGTGCATTCACAGTTAAATTTTGAAGAAGCAATCAAGCTTTCAGGGGTCCATTCACATTTGGGAATGAGCATTATTATGTATACGTAGCTTCTATTTTGCATTAATGATCTTTCTAATTCACTTCATGCTACTCTTGCTGTCGCCGTTGATCTTGTGTTGTAATATTTTCCCCTTCTGAATGAGTATATACCCCCTGGGAGACTTTGCAAAAGTCACAACAAAGTAGCAAACGCCAACAGATAGATAGGTAATGACGATACTACTGTCATCTTCCTCATCATCATAATTACTTAGCATTGCGTTTGCCACAACAAGTTGAAAACCCGTAGACAGATTAAAGAATTTCTGTGCAATAATCTTAATCGGATTTTGCACGGGGTTCGCTGTTGCAATCGGCAGGCATTATGTTTTCATGTATTTGTTTGTGCCGCAACCACACCGAAACTAAAGAGCCATGCCAAAAATTTTCCTTCTTTTCCTCTTTTCAACATCATATCATTAAAGTCGTAATGATGGTTGGGAAGATGACTGGCAGCTAGAATATACGACGGCCCAACAGGAATACCACCTATACACATTTTGTTTGTGTACATCCACATCCAAAGTTTATTTTAATGTCATCTGAGAATCTTTTAATGCAAGTAACGCAACCTCACTCAGACATTTCGTATCCCACTACCGACAGAATCGGCATGAAAATATAGATAGGTATATAAAATTATATTCGACTTAGGGCTTTAAATAAGTATTTAATGGTACGGAATTAGAGAGCTTTGGATTGTTTGACATGTCGTCCGGTATAGCCATGTAACATGATAACATACGAACATACCTAGACTAATATATTGGAATATGGCCCTAAAATAGTATGTAAACGGCATTTCAAGCAATTGACACCCTTACTATTACTTTTCTTTGTTTCTTTGTAA
>JAANSN010001957.1:0-28009 GCA_036850665.1 Dicranocentrus wangi | reverse complement strand
CAACATTTTTATTGTACCCTTCTTCACCCTTCCTTCTTGGTTTACAAGTTGAAAAAGGTGAGAGTTTTGAGGTTATTAGCTGCATATATGTATTGTATTGCCGATAATCCCGTTTTAAGGCTTCCGTGTAAGTGGTTGACCTTTGGCTTTGTATCCTTTTCAACTCACAGTATCGACAAGAAACATTGAAACATGAGCAGTAACGGATGACTACTTATTTGACATACATACACAGGATTCCCAAATTAAGCGTACTTGAAAATTATGGCAATATTGCAGTTTCTTACGACTAGTTGTGTTTGCATTGGAACTTGCAACATTTTTGTATTCAAAATCTTGTAATAGGGGCGGATATAGTAAATATTAATATTGTAATTGCAAGATTCGTATTAATCGTCGTATTCCCAATCTGCATGTGAAGTGAAATATATATCCGCGTCTACATTTCACGAGAATCGTTCTTTTTTTAATATTTTTAAGCATATTTTTTTATTTAATAACGTAAATACGTCATTACTTATCATTTGTAGTGTTTGTCAACAGTGTCATTGCATTGTCAGACTTTGTCATTCCATATTTCCATATTACTTCCTGCGTATGCATGACTGTTAAATTAGTTTCAGTTGTTGTTTAAGCGCAACACGTACAATGCAAAATGCAAATGCGAATTTAACAAATATACTTACACGGGGAAAATAGAGCGCTCGCACTTCAGCTGTGCTAAAATGTACTGCGTACTACCACCCACCATTACCATCAACCATAGTAGGATACTTCTTCTGCACATTCACAATATGTATGACATGAGTTCAGCTTCCACACAGATAGGTTTTTCTTTTTGCACACGGTATCCTTCGCCGGTGTGGTATATCATGATTTCGCAGTAATATTGGAGTATAACTTACGGACGCCTTTATGTAGTCATGCTATGTACATTTTTCATATGGGCAACACAATAGGCATGTGTACTGTATGAGTCACTCTACCGAGTGAATCATAACATCTTAACGTAAACGTTTTCCTCATATAGATCAAAGTCCATCATTCTATACAGCGAAGCGAACCTTTTACTTACTAATTTGAGGGGAAAAACAAGTTCCGCATTTATCTGAAAGTTAAAGAAAGGTAGAACCTTTTTGGTTTATCCCCTTCCATTCGGCGTACTGTCATTCATTCTCTTGGTTTGACACCGTGTCATTGTCTTTACTCATCGACTCATCCACAGTGAAATTGAAAAATACTAACACTCAAAATCGAAATTACATTTCAGCTTATAAACCATCAGCCCAGGCATAAATCACTCTTTGTCAGTAATATACCTACGTTCATACATCAGGAGCAAATTGCCAATTTCTTTAAATTCAGTAGCAAACTGCAGAAAATATCACTTTCAAAATGTCAGGAACCGCAACAACATTTCAAGTTTCTGATAAAACTGCACAAAAACATCATTTTGGCGAAATCAGCAACAAATTTCCAAAAAATGGTATAATCCAGGGGTTGCCCCACTACAGACGAAATAAATGCACAGAGGTTCTACAATCAACCCAGTTTCCATCTCGTGTCTTCGCCTCTGATAATGGATTTGTGCATACCGTTGTGGATTGCTACAATCAACACTACAATCTTATCGTAAGACCTGATGACATTTGGGCCGCCATCATGACACAACTCTCCTTCTATGTGAACAAGAATGCTGAGGAATTTCGAAGCAAATTTGTCGACTTTGAGGGCAAAAAAGAACTGGCAGTTCAAATTCCAGGAAGTCTTCGCAATGCACCATACGATTTGTTCGTGAAACTGATGTCAAAGGAAATTGATAGGAATTTGGTGGATCCGGAAGTAAAAAAGTGGATACTGCCTAATTTTTCAACAACCACGGACAATGATTTGGTCTCCGTCGGGGTGGTCTTTATGGCCACGATGAAGAAATACTTCGATTACAAATGTTGCCTCATGTGTGGAATTCCATCCGTCACACTGGAAGGAACTACCGAAGATTGGGTTAACATTCACAACCGGTTGGAGAAATTGAAGGAATACAATTTGCAGAAATGGTATGACATGCTGGAACCCGTCTTGACGCAGTTTATTAATGCAAAGAAAGGCAAGGTGGATAGAGACTTCTGGAAAAAGATTTGTCACTGGCAAAGCGGTGGTTCTGGTCCTTCCTACCTGTCCGGATGGATCACTGCTTTCTGTGTTTTTGATAAGGAGGGGAACTGGCAAAGTAAGTCTGTACAGATCATATTTATAAGACCATTGATTACTAAAACATAATATTTTTTGACAAATTGTTTTTCTCTCTCGAAGAATCTCATTTTAACGCGAATGTTTTCACCCAAGGACTTGATGACTACACCAAGGATTTGGCAGACCGGTGGCCTAGAATAGAAACTGATGATATTCCAACCGGGATTGTAGAGGTGGACGTTAAAATTGATGATAATGGAGTTGCTGAATACAAAAGCATAATGTTTGCCGGGCATTTGGCCACAGAAGTTATGGAAGATGGATGTACACTGAAACCTACTCTTGGTTGGGGGATGGCATTGAAGCCCGATGTGGATCCAGAAGAAGCAGAGGAACTTACGGACTAAGATATTTATCCCACAGTCTCATCACGGATAAATGAAACTGAAATTTTAAGTATTAAAGTTCTTTCTTGTGCTTAATATGTACCTGAAATAATAAGTCTATTGCAATTTTAAACTCCTTTATGAAATGGCATTTACAATAATTAGATATGAGAGAATAATGATACATCTGCTAATAGTTTATTAAATATGATAATGCCACATTCCTGTCTGCAAATGTGTTAAATCTTATGTTCCATCCAAAGCAAGATTCTTCTTTACCTTTTCCTGTACCGAATTCCAATATTGAGTTTTAAGTTTTTACGCAGCCCAGCTATTTGCCCTGTATTCAATGCAAGTGGTGCAACAATTTCGAGGTTGATTACGCAAGGGGGAACGGATTTAATGAATTTATATCGAATTTGTAGTTCTATAGATAAATAAAACAATCAATCATCATCAACACACTTTGGCGTGTTGGCGTCTGATTGTTTGCATTAAATGTAATTGAGGACAGCTCTTCGCGTGTGTGTTTTGTGGCACAAGGTTTTTATTGTATTCAAAGAAATACTTCCAATGAAACAGAAATATAGAAATATAGTAATTAAACAACAATACTTACATCCTATAAAATACACAAAGAAATATATGTGCTTTACCCAATAACATTCTTACGCATTGTTCCTGGAGCGTTAGGATAATACTGGCAAGATAGCTTCATCTGTCTCTACAGAAATCAACACTAGTTAGTTAGTGATACATGCAAACAATGCTTGCAATATAAAATTGAATAACATCATGCATATCTGTCTTTACCCTACGTTTAAAATACAACATAACAATAATAATACTTGATAAGCTATTTTGGCAAATTAAATTTGTATTAGTGTATTAGTATTGGGCTGAATAAACTACCTAGAATAAACATACCTATACGAATATACGATTCAGTAGCTTTATGCACCCAAATTAATACCGATCGCACAAATACCAGCAATACTTAAAAAATGTAGTAAACTTGGACAGAATTTGCTAAAGTTTGTCTCAATTACTTATTCCTTCTCTGTTACGGGTAAATTTTGATAACCAATTTACTAATTTCTTCATTATTAATCGGTTCGGTACTCTTTGTTTATAGCTGACATTGTAATTATGGCTGGATTAGATTGACTTGTTACCGAAACATTTATTTACCGTTTTATCTGTAAATTGTAATGCACCAGGAATAGAAATGAGTAGATACTTTACTCATAATGGTAAGTACACCTATTCGCGTGTAGAATTTTCTCTGTCGATTTCCATTATCGTAGTAACCTTTTCATTTTTTATCGTGTACCTTATTCTGTCCGAGTTTCAGCTGCCACTTTACCTTTAACAAAAACCTTAACGCAATAGCAAGAACCATGCTTACAACAGAAAATCCTGCGTATATATTAAATATATATTTGTCCCTCAGGTCAACATCAGTTTTTGTGATAATCACTACATATGCTCCGATAATCAGAATTAAATTCTCCAGGTAGAACGATAAAAACACTAAAGGACAAAACGACTGAAAATCGAAACACATAAAGAGTGATCTCCAAGCATAAGTAAAGGAACCATAAACCCCGTGATCTTTCAATCTTCGTTTTAGCCTTTTAGATCCAAGAAGGCTAACAAAAAATGTATACATTCCTGCTCTTACGACAAATTGGCAAATGATTGTAACAATTAGCACTTCACCGAAGCTGTATTCATGGAAGTAGAAGCACGCGGTCGCCTTGAGTATTGCATCAGCATACAGTCTGGATTCTGTACATATATTTCACAAATTAGTAGATTTTGACATGTACGTATATAAGTTCAAATAGCTATAGTTGGCAAATAGGTGTTTACTTACCGATGGACAAATAATTAAAAAAGAAGAGGACAACGCGCCAGCGGAAGTGGATATGATCGACTCTCCATGCATCTTTGGTTTTTTCACGATGAAATAGTCGGTAATATGGCAGGACAGTGGAATACATGTTTGCCTCAGCGAGTGTGAATAGACAAAGGGCCAAGCACAAGTTTGTCCAATAGTCTACACAACGACAATAATATCCAAAATGTGTACTGTGATTTGGAATCTGGTGTTTCATACCATTGATATGATAATTAGCATCCATATTTTGTATAATTGTGGGTTACCTTCCTCATGAAACTCCTTATCCCTAGACCATGATATTGTCCGAAATGTTAGTTGAATAAATGCTTCTGGTGCTGCACGGAAGAAACTTTCGTATTGTTTCATTCGTGTCAAAAGAGATTCCAATCTCTCGAACCGTTCTGCATTATTTTCACGAAAACTGAGGGCAAATAATTTAAGTGCCCTGAAATATGACAACATAGCATAATGTACATTTTATATAAAAAAACGTATTAACCAGTAAACGTAAGTACCTCCTTTGTAGAGGCTTTATACATTAATTATGGCATATACCCCACAGATGGACCAATCACTGGAAAAAACATTAGATTTTTCCAAATAGGATTTTGACATCCAAGTTCTTCCATTTCCAACCGCTCGTCATCGCTAAAACAAAGTAGCATTAATTTAATTTCGTCACTAGCAAAAAATCAAATTATACAACATAATGTAGCCTGAATATTATTTATAACAAATTAAGTTGCTTACTCCGAAAGAAAGGAGAAGATCCCAATGAAGTTCATCAAAATCGGCAACAACATTAGCCACGCAATAATATCCGAGCTGTGGTGGAAATGCAGGTATGACAGGTAAATAATAACCAGCACGTCCGCAACGGATATCACGAAGGCGATAAATGCCCAAACTATTTTCGCCCAGTGCACACAGCGTTTACAAGGCTCTGTCTTGGCTTCTATTTCGATTTTCTCCATTTTCCCTTTTTCATCCGCTACTTTCACCTTTTCGGCATGGCCATTTTCTGCAATACCTCTCGCTCTAGCTTCAGAGTCGGGATTTGGCGTGGTAATGTTTGATGACAATAAAAGGATGCCTGCTTCCGGAGCCCCACGTAAATCACGACCCCGAATCCGTGGGGAATCACCGGATTTGTTTACTGTGTAAGACTGAGTCATTTTGGCAGGTGAGGATTTAAAATATACGTAACTGTATCTGTAGCTATTTGTATAACTGTAGTTGAACACAAGGGGCATCCACTTGTATTAGTCGACCTTGAAAATCTGGATCTTAGATCATGCATGCAAATAAAAAATCTATATAATTTAATTTGCATATATATTGACCATGTCGTGTGTCTTACTACGAAATGTATATACTCAAATTCTACGTTGTTGCTGAAAAGTGAAGCAAATAAGTGCACTTACCAACCATTCCATATTTATAGAATCGTTGTTCGATTTTATTTACCGAATACCTATGAACTTTTAGCACAAAAATTATTGATTAACTGTTTCTGTAGGTCAACAATAGTGGTATAAAGAATATGCATGTACTCATGGTACGTATGGTTTGCTTTGCATTAGTAGGTTCGACTCTGGGTTCCGGACTGATTCGATCTGCACATTAGTGTACACATATATATGACGCCTAACTGGCAACTTACCTTTAATACATATCAAGAAAGAACCAAGCCGAAACTTATATTTTCCATGGTTAGACTAGACGCAAACCAAACCATGACATACTATACAATGCTTTTATTCTGGTGATTGGAGGAACCACGAAAAAAACTTGTTCAAATTCGTACTTTTAAGGTAACAAAAAACTTTTATAAGAAATACAGATATATAAGTTGAGCCTGCTGAAAAGGTACTTGAGCAGTCTTATAAATCGTTCCTATTGTCGATTGGTACTTTTTGTAGCTTATGTTTGCATGTTTCATATTTCTTGTGAATTTTACACAGATGAACGTGAAGGTAGGCTGGTTATGACTGCATAGGTGGATTGGTTTCACAATTTCAAGGTAAAAAGTTTTCTTGCATATTGCCAACAGCAAGAGTGAACGTGAATTAATAGTGAGCTTTTTGTGTTCCAGCAGACATCCAGCAAAAAGTCAGACTAACCCAAAACTAAGCACAATATGATCGGACTATGCTTTCGTATATACATAATCCTCATTTTTCCATCAAGGTATGTGACACTTGATTAATGCGCATCTACCACGTCGTGATAATGATGACAATGGCAATCCACACAAAGTCATAGTTAACAATGATGTATAATCCATGCACAAACAAGATCGCACTTTAAGCATGTCTGAATGTCATTCCTAATATATATTTTATCAATATCTTATGCTTCGTAATAGTATTAAAATCCGAAAAGGCGACAGAAATAAAATTCACGGCCTGGTCCTGTGCGTCCCTAATTACAAGTTATGACCTAACCTGTTACGCGCAATTCCATATAGCTAGCGTACCACATGTTGTATGTAGTATATCATAATACATAGGTTCATATACCTAGGTTAGCGTTAGCCACGAAATCACGCATTTGATCATATGTCCAGGATCTATGAATGTGACTTGCTTAGAGCATTTACTTGGCTATTTCAAGATACAATTTTAATTCCCTATTCAAACTTTCATATCCAGTACGGTTTGACGAGCTACTAGTTTGAACTATAATATAAGTACATAGGTTATGCATTTTACTTTCTTCCGTTGTATTTCTACGATAATTCAAATTACATTTTTCCAAGTTCTAGTCGTGTTTGTGAGGGTCCTATGTTAATAAGCTCATATATATACAATTGCCAGTCATTGAGTCTTTTCTAGTATAGAAAAGTTCTATTGAAGATAGGTTATCTTCTTAAATATGCATGACAGAAATTTTTTGAACGTTCAGATTACCTGATCATTATACCAGTTCATGCTGTTAAGATAACTCGTACCTACATGTTTATTCAATCACACTTAATGAAGCTGATATTGGTGAGGAACATTGCAGGGAACGTATTATTTGTCGTTAAAATGCGTTCTGAAAACTCATAGAAGAAAGAAAATGGTATTTATCTATATTTATCATACTCCAAACAGTCCAAACCGTATGTTGCCGTTGATGTGCCGTACTCCAAACAATTTGCCAAAACCATACGTGTCGTGATTTAGCCCACACGCGTATTTTCAGTTATATTTATTCATGTTTTGATGGCGTCATATACCTTGTACAAATACTTTCATATATTACATTAACAATGAGTTAGTAACATGTATGTGCTGATATAGCAAGGAACCTTGTCTTAGCTAACCTGCTTTATCATTAATAATATACAAAGTAAGTACGATATATCTGTAGCAAACAGAGCATATGTGGATGTGGAGTGTTCACTTAGATTTACCCATTAGCACATAAGCTCGCTACAATCCATATAATGAAGGGATTTTCCTCTCTGACAATGACGTTTGCATTATTACCAAACAGTCTCCTAGTAAGTGCCCTGGTTGAAAGTGTCATCGACATTGGATATATTGTTATTGCACATATTGACGTGTTGCACACTCTATTTGGTTAAGATGCGGAATGCAATGCAGGACGGATGTAACTAAATGAGTGTACCGCGTGTGTGGGTTAATGATGAAATGATGATGATGCTCCCTGCCTGAGGCTTTAACATTTATGGGGTGACAATACATTTTTAGCTTTGTTTCCTCTTGCTAAATTTTTCCTTTTGAGATCACAGATTACAACCAGTTTAGAGCGAGTTAAACTGTACAATTTCGTCTAATTTCTTTTATCGTACGCGCACAGTGTGAATAATAAAGAATATTCCATTTTTGGATCTAACAGTAGGGGAAAATCCCAAATCAAATACAAAACATTTATTCTCGATTGTTTATATTTGTCCTCTTGAGTAATATATTGTAGTCAGTTTTACAACAGATTTCTAGACCGACGCCCACATAATCTGCGCTTATTTCTGCGCTATCATTTCCCCTCAGTGTATGGCAAAGCGACCGTGCTTTCTAACAAAGACACCCATTTTTCAAATATTTGCTCTTGTGGGAACTTCGTGTGTTCAGTTTAACAACCCAAGACAAACGGCTGTTGTACTAAAGTGCTAAAATTACTCGTTTCCGTTTAGTTGTCCAAAATGAAACTCTCCGTAATTACTTTGGTTTCTTTGTTCATTGTGCTCGCTCAATGTAAACAGCAGACTAAACCAGAAAATCGTACTGCCATTCCAGAGGGGAAGATTCTTCACTTTCTCGACGAAGATTTGGACGGACGAGCAGGAAACAAGTCGACAAAGATTTTGACAAAGCCACAAGCAACAACAACGACGCAACACCCATATTATGGCTATCCATACCCATATCCACAAAACCCTGATAGTGGAGGATTTGGAGATTCTTCAGCACAGGAAAGTGGTTCAAATGCGAATGTACAAAGACCTCCGGTTAATAACCACAATGGGATGCAGAGCAACCCGAATCGGGGCCAAACACCGTCAGACATCCCGGAAATTTATGTACAACTTATAGGCGCAATTGAGAAATTAGTGGGACGCCTGGACAAGATGGATACTAGATTACGAACAGTGGAAAATATCGTCTATCACATGACAAACAAGAAGCAAGAACTTCCAGAGCAAGGTGATTAATACTGCAGTGTGGTAGAATGACAAGGCAAATGAGCATTTATATCAATTGAGGAAATGAGCTTTGTTATTATTACTATTTGATTTTATAGGTCCATGCCCAAATAACTTCAAAAAGGTGGAAGGTATTCGCGGGAAATGTTTCCGAGTCAGCTCGTTCATGGAAAGTCCAATGCTATATGATTGGAAGAGTGCCGAGAATGAATGCACTAAGGTTGGTGGGCTGGCTAGTGGAAATGTTGAACTATGATGATTTTCTCCGGGTTTCTCAATTCTTGATTAAGTATAGCACTGCAAGGTAGGTGATAAATATAACCATTTTGGATTTCCGTTTGTCTATTTGCTCCCACGGATCGGATCGCCTTCTTATTAAACCCTACTTTTTTCTTATAGCAATTCAGCGACATCCGACTTTTGGATAGGAGGAATTAATCCAGGTTTGATTTGGATTTGGGCAGAGTCTGGCCAGCCAGTTGATATGAATAAACGATTCTGGAATGATAACGACAACGGGAGTGCTGTGCCAGGATGTTTGAAGCTTTCTTACTCACATCCGACTTAACACATATTTTTTTAAACATTCACCTTGCGGCCATTCGCAAAATTTTATTTGCGAAATTTTGGATAACACCGTGTCACGAGCGTTAGCCCGTTTCGAGGAAAAATTGTTTAGCGAAAGCAACGAAATGGCAGAGACAGAATAATCTAGTTTTTTGCATTTAAAATATGGTTTATATTTTTTTGTACACAAATCTATAAGGATTGCGGGGTGGTTTTAATAAACACAGTTTTTCGTTACAGAAAACATTGAGTCATTGTATGGGAAGTACAAGCACATGCCGTATATGCGACAGAAGAAAAAATGTCGATGGCTAGATAAACTTGAGAAAACACAAATGGGTAGCCGGCAATGGGACTCAGAAGCAGCATTTTTGAGAAAATGGGTCGTTTCATGCAAAACGGCAGGGAGGGCAAACACCTGCTAGGAAAACATGCCCTTGATTGTTGCTAAAAGTCTCATAAACTTTTGGATTATACAATTATTTGCAAATTCTCATATTCATACATCACCTCTTCCGTACACCACATTCATCTCAAGTTGGTTGGTAGAGAAGGCTCAGCAGTCATAAATTAACACTTATCAGAGTATAAATCCAAGTCGTATAAATTCCGTTTGGAAGTGAGGATTAAGCTAATACTGCCGAATTGCATGCACATTGGCCGCTCCAACATTCCACAGATTATATCTTAGCTCGCCGTGAACTTTATGATACGGTGGAGAAAAGTTTACATGCGAGCAGGTCATAACCAAGTGTGTTTGCTTGTTCTCGAAGACGCTTTTTTAAATAGATCAGTCGGTACATGCGATATGAAGCTTTGATAAAGAGGGGCCGGCATGTGGCGAGTCGGCTCAATGTTGAAGTGGAAATGGAGTGAACATTGTAATTTTAGCAACAGCACCACAGAGTGGTCTTGTACCAGTAAACGAAATTCAGTCAATAAATTTCATTTTCTGGTATAAATGAAGTTATTGCTTGAAATTTGAGGTGAAACTTTCATGATTACTAAGTTCCGTTCAGCCCGGGCAGGTTCCTCAGTTGAAGCTTTTTAGCATACAAACTACAACTTTTTGCATATTATATTTGTGGACAAGTAGAATCAAAATATGCACAAGGAATCATAAATTTTTTTGTCTTGCCTAAATGCCACTTTGAATTCGTTTGTCGCAAACCACTACATACATTTGGCATTTATTTATTTAGTTTTAGAAAGCATGCGTGTAAGAAACGATAGAAGCGTTGCTGCAGCTGTGTGTGGATAGACACAACTGTTGAGAGCTTTCCCCTTCTCATTTAAACCTCAGGTTTACACGTACCTATACAACTATTAGTGATAAAAGACAGCTTTATACCGATTTCTATTGTAATGTATGCTAGCAGGAACTCATGCACGTGCCTGGAGATTTTTATCGGCAAGTGTATATTATTTTTGTAATTTGACGTGTTTCACGAAGCATGTGAGAAGTGAATTTGGAAATCGATACTTATGAATTCTCGACTACAATAGAAAATACTGGGCAAGGTTTCAAGAACAACAAGTAATTTTTCCACGGCGTCAGCAGTGTAGTCGAAAAGTTTGTCACGCTCGACCTTTCATTGCACCACAGTGAAACTACAGCTCTACATTTTTATCATTTCGGCGCATTTCTAGCATAACGATAATGATATGCGTTATTTCGAAAGCATACGATGCCTTAGCATAGCCCATATTTTGTTTGATAATGTTGGAAATCATATTCAGTTTCCATTTCGTCACGCCATGCGTCATGCTATACGGTCATAATTTCAGCGAAAAGGGAAACGCCAGAATTATATTTGCTTTGCATATCAATTCAGCTCATAGCACATTTGATTTAAAAGGAAACGCCCGAACTGCTTTGTTTCATATCACAACCCAAACGTAAAACGTTTATATAATTTTTAGTTGAGACCATTCTGATCGGGCACATTCAACTGAAATTTTAATCCGTAGTTGTATGTAGCATATTTGGGAAGAAAGCGAAACTCCGAATCTCCAGGTACTGGGGTTGCAGTTCCTGATGCTGGAACTTGTGAAGCATCATCAAACGAAACAGCGTCTTGGAAAATTGGAGCAGCTATTGATAGTTCACAAAATGTGTTTTTTTACATTAATTACGAACGATGGAAAAGCACTCACATAGCATGCAAATTGAATAACGAAGCAAATCAACTTACGCATATTGGGATACTGAGAGAGTACCGGAGAGAGAGCGACGGGGAAAGATTGCGGTGGAACAATAGCTCCCTCATTTTCTGAAGGCTGTACAGGTAATTCCGAGAGAAAGTTTGCAAACGGGATTGTTCCTACCATTAAAGGTATCTTCTTCTTGAGATCTACACTACTTGGGATATCCAGTTTCAGCTGGAGCGAACGAGAACGGACCGGAAGTTAAAAATTAATATTCATTACTCCCAACAAGCTTCAAGTTTGTGTGGCAATAGCCCAGAAAGATGTGTCTTTGAATTGAATTTGACAATGTTGAAGCTGTCAGGTCACCTTTAATATATAAGCCATGCCGATGATTTTACATCCACCTAGGTCTGTCGGTGGAACTGTGGGAAGTTGTATGCTACCATGCCAGGATTCGCTGGAATTAGGCTTTACTTCCGGTCCTCTGACTTTCCCCATTTCTTCCGCTATCCTTTTCGTCCTTGCCTGGGTGCGGTAAGCTATCTCCTTCATTTTTGTGGTGAAATAAAAATCCATTATTAAGGTTCTGAAGTCGTAAATGAGCCAATGAAATCTTACTTTATCATGAAATATATCGGTAATTTACTCGAATCAAGTAGGCCACAATCGCAGTTACTGATCGAGAACTTTGGTTTGTAGCATGAACGGAAAATTTGACAAATTCACCAACAGCAAAGCCCGTTCTTTTGATTTCAGCACGCATCGAGATGGGTCCTTCCTTGCAACAGAGGCAACAAATCGATTTTTCCTTAGTAGCTTCCTGTGGCTCCGCGTAGACTGACTGAAGATTGAGGTCAACGAGAGCGTTTACAGTGAACAAGATTTTGGTGCTGTAGTCAAACTTCCATGATCTCTTCACTATTGCCTCTATTTCATATCGGACGAACCCATACGTGCTCTCAAATGAAGATGGGAGGTTCGACGGAAGCTTAAATGAGAATGGGTATTCGTGCTGTCCTGCTGGGATAGTTATGTCTGAGCTTTTCTCTGAAAAATGTCGCATGAATATGGGTACATTTATGCAAATTGATGCGCTGGGGAAATAAAAGAAAATTAAAAAGAGACAGTTTTTCCACTTTTATGGTTTACGAACCGTCTCCGAGTAAAACTAGTTTGGTGGTGAAGTAAGACTCCCTGGAGTGGTACCCTCTGGATCCACTTTGTCCTTGGGATTCTTGCCAAGCCACTTCGGCCACCCCGCTCAATTTTAATTTCAAACCTTTCCAAACATTTTTTTTTGTTTTTTATGGACATTGTAAATCACGAGAGATACGTAATCAACATATTTTATACGGCTGTCAGCGTTTCACTTACCTTGAGTATTTTTCTCTTGGTCTAAAACCAATATTACTTTCCCTGTAAGTGTTTCATCTGGAAAGTAAGATCCAATTGGGTTGTCCAGCACAATGGAAAACCTGGTTGGGGCCATTTCGGATACCGAAAGATGATGAACTTATAATTGAACTTTGCTGTGATGAGTAACTAGTAACTTCAATTTCTCAGGATGCATCCACAATATTATGTGAAGCACAATGAATGAAGCAGCTGTAAACCAACGGAAAATCTAAAAAATCCTTAAGGATTTTTGTAAGCTTCGTAAACTGATTATGCGTTTCGGCGAGGAAAATTTTTGCTAGATGCGCTTTACACGACGGAATGCGGAACACTGATGCTTTCTCGACAAATTCCAGTTTGTTTTTGTCCAAATGCCACCTACTATAATTCGGTCCGGGTTTTTTCTGTCTGACCCACCGCCATGTGCGTTGTAATCCTAAAGGATATGAGTGCATTACTAGAAGGCTGTATGTATATAAGATGCACACACTCATTTATGCAATTATTATGCTTTGTACGTGTACATACATATGACACAAAAAGTTACAGTGTACTCAACTGTAAAATGAGCTTTCATCCTGTTTCTCTATACAAATAATTAGGGTTGGGTTGAAAGTGACCGGGAGGTAGCTGAGCTGAAATCTGTTGATACTTTATTTTAGGCAATATTGAAAGGCTTTGGAAATGCCCCCAAGAGTGAGTTAAATCTGAATGCGAATGTACACACTCGTGAAACATTTAATTAAACAATTTTGCTTTACTGTTTATTTGCATTACAAAACTTGTTGTGGGGTGCCATTACACAGTTTCAGTATAGCATCCTATATATCCATCTGACCCACATAATACCATTATGCTACCGCTAATATACAATCTATATTTTACTGACGAAGGAGCAACAACAATTTATTCGAATTGATATTATAACGTAACTCGTTACACAAATGATGTTATAACAGTGCAGTGTGGCACACGAATTGGTATGGAAGTGCTTGTGGATCCAACATAAACTTGTACGCAACACCATAGAAAACTTCCAAGTTAAGACATCTTTCTCGCAGTTTTATCATCTTGGCACGGTTCATTAGCTACGTTTCCTCGTTCCGCAACAGATCCTTCAATAAAAACGATTCAAATTTATGACAACAATTTCATTTCAAGTGAAAAGCTCATAGTGAGAAAGCAAAAACGAAGGTAGGCCCAACCAGGATGAATCCCAAGGCGAGAATTAATGTTTTACTTCGGAGATGCAAAGGCTCAACCAAATCGAACTTTAGGGAGATGGAGCAGTTGCCTTCTTGAATCAAGGTTGAAACTAGCTTTCCATCGTTAGAAATAACCTGTATGGAATACCCCACAGTTAGCTAGCCTTTTATCATTTTCATGTAATCCACTACAGAGCACGTGTATAACCCACGTCGTATTTTATCTGGAAGTCGTAGCTTTTAATCCCTGAAGTTGTAGGTGGTCCAATGCTAAAGAGATGCTCGTCATCCCAATTCCTAATTTCGTACCTGGGAGATTCCATAAAGCTCCATACTCTTACAATCGTGCCTATACACAGTTTGGCACTGGATATGACTGAGAATTTCTATTTAAAAGAGCACAATTTATTTAAGACATTGCCCCCGTAACAAGTTTAAAAACGGTTTATGGAACCATTTTGCATTAACCATTTGCGAGCTAAAGTATCCCGTAGCTTCATCAAATTCGATGGTGAACATAAGCTGATCTTGCATGTCGGAAATTATCATGTCCTCGTAGGTTTCAGAGCAGCAACCGTATTCCTGCTTAGCTGTATAGAGAAGCTCTTTTCTTCCATCGCTGTGATCATGAACGCAAAACTTCCTTGAGAAATTGCAGCATATTCCTGGAAACAAAGCATGGTTTATGTGTATTTTTCCTATTTGACAATGTGCATGCTATAATAAGGTGTTTCAGAGAGATGTTTTGCTGAAAGAATCAGGTTACTTTCTTTATGGCGGCGGATTTCACATTCGCTAGTAGAAGACAAGTTGCTGAGTTCTGATAAACTGCCGATACTTGCAATTGTTGAAATAGAAGATGAAGAAGATGGTTTCAGTAAAGCTGAAATAAATATTTGAATAGTAAAGTATTTGTATTTCCCGTTTTAGGATAATCTTTTAATCATTTGTACCTGTTCGCTCTGTTACTGGTTCAGGCTGCGTTTGAATTACTTTCGGCATGATGGTGAATTTGTGAAATGCCAAGGGTCAAATAGGCTATCATCTATTGCGAACCCTTTTAACTACACACACAGCACACACAGAGAGGTCACAGCCACGCAAATATTTAACAACTCCAAATAACAGGAATGTCCTGTTTTTTATACATGGTACAAAAATGGGCAATTCGACGAGATGTACTCGTGATTACGACACACAACCAATTATCCTGTAATTTCAAGAAGGGAATATATTCCAGTCTCACTCTCACTATATACTTACGCGTTTTTGTCTAAATAGTTACACGGTATTTGTAGGACGTAGGAATACATACGTGCACCGGTGGGATTTTAATAAAAATAAATAAACATGTAAAGATTGTACGGAACGTACAAATCCTGCGTCTGTCATCCAGTAAAAAATGACTATGAATACAATAACTGAGTGAGTGGGAGAGTGATGTGAGGTTATTATATGTGATGTGCAGTCATGTGCATGTGGTTTAGAGGAAGAATTAATTGCCTTATTTTGCTGTACTTTGATAAATGTTCTGCCACACATGTCGAAATCTGTGTCACTATCAATGATGAGCTCGACTTGAAGTGCTTACCATGCGTAGCAATATATAACAATACACCCTGACTCTGACTGTGAAGTGTGAATGTGTTCCGCAAACATAAGCATAATTCCAGTATAGCAGATAGTAGTCTGCATGAATATACTAGTAATAATTTCAGCGCAAAATGCATCATGTTGGTGCAAATATCATTCCTCATTTGTCGTACGTAATTTAAGATGTGAGGATCATTATTATTTTTTTTACAAAATCTGGCTATATAGTGTTGAGTGTGAATGAGAAAGCAAATATTTAGGACATAAATACGTTATTACAAAACAATGTATTTGGGACGTGTTTTCCCTATTAAAAAGTGGATTAAACAAAATGATGTTCGAACGAGAACTTGTGACGTGCAACAAGTTACCTATTCCATCCAGGATTGTATTATATTTGCTACTTAGCGGATGCTGCATAAAGCGTTTAACTCATTTTCGTTGCAAAGATAGATGTTTATATTGAAAATTGTACTTCGAGGCTAGTTGATCCCAATATTCTTTAGTCTGTTTTCGGAAGCATGATACTGTCAAAAAAATTATCATGGTATAATAATTGCATTAACAGAGCAGATTTAGACATTATCTTATAACAATTTAAACGTAAAAAATCAAGATGCTTAAATAATTCAAAAATTCACGGCAACTCAAAACCAAAGGTCATTTATGTAGTTTACACGTACTTTTTTTTATCAGACTTGGCCTAACCAATTATTTGGTGCCGGAAACCATCAACCCACATGAGTTCTCAGCGAGGAGAAATACAACATGAACATATCCTTTCAGTTTTCCTGTGAGTTACTTGTATAACCTATTAATTGTCCCTCTACATATTGTCTTATATATGGTTTTACGTTGGAATAGTAGGATGGAAACCTGGGAAGGGATGTAATCAAACCATCAAAATGCTTCTTAATCTAATATTCCTTTCCATCAGCAGCTCTACCCTTGATGCCATGATTGATGTGTCTTGCGACTCTTCCCCAGTTTTACCGTATACATGCCTAACGTTAAAGGTAGCAACTCTTGCCTCTGCAACTAGAAATATATGGACTCTACCCATAATGTTCATTCACGCATTGCAAAATATATGTTTACCGGTTAAAAGGAAAGTACCTACCTAAAAGCTCGTTTAAACTACTCCACTACTTACGTATAATATACATGTCATTCATCATATACTACTTTAATACATGAGAATATGAGAACCTTGCAAATGAGACATTTCCAGTTTTCATGAAGTTATAATTTAAGAGGACTTGGACTACTACGAACACTCTGGTTGTTGCTTATTGTTCCAATTTTCTAGGCTCTTCCTTGCCATTTCTACATCCCTAGTTTCTCCCTTAATTCATTTATTTCGATGGAATGAAATCATCAACATGCTCATCACCTCTCCGTAAACTACAATTTCACTCAACCAAGTCTTCCCATTTCCTGTGCATAAATGTATGGCTACTTCACATGTCAAAAATAGAGAAAGGCGAAAGACGCATAAAACAAAGATACCGGCAACTCCTTTCTTTTTGATTTTTTTAAAAAGGCAGAACATGGTTCAAACTAAACATCTATTAGTTTTCACCAGTCGACTTTTACGAGGCAAATGTAGTGGTAGTAGCAGTAGTTTACTGTAAATTAGAATCCCAACATATACATTGTTTTTTGGTTTCCACTTTCCACTCTCTTTCTCCCTCGGCACTCCTAGTTTACTCGGGGACATTATCAAATTAAATGGTATCTACTCGAGAGGTAAAAACTCAATATTGTCAATTTTGTGAAGGTTTCCACTCATGTATCACGACAGATTTTTCATCCATTGAATCCCGTCATCCTCCTGAGGAGGAAGTAGAACCCAAAGTGGTTTATCAAGATTTCTACGTCAAACCCAATAATAACAGGTAAGGAGGAAGGAGAGAAAGAGGATATAAGAAAATCACACAAAGTTTTCTCATATTGTACTTCTACTGTTAAATATATATATTAGCCATTTAAAATTTCTGCGCTTAAGATACCTTTTAAAAGGACACACAGCCTAAATCCAAGTCATAACAGACCAGTAAACCAGTGAAGAAACATCCCCAGAAAGATTCATAACCAATTCAAGATCCAAACCGTCAACCCAGAGGGAACCTGATACAGAGGCTTGGCTCTGTGTTGCACATATGGTATCTGCAATCCGTGCATTCTGTCACTAAATATTTCTTTAGCTGGCATAAAAATTGAGATTGTTGATTCCATATTTGTGAAAGAGGGTCACGCACATACAACTCCAGGCCGGAAATCTACCAATTTAGAAGTAATCAGACCTTCAACTACGGATCTCAAGTTGGCCGACTCTTATTGCCCCCGATCGTGCCGTGCCGTTGCCCTTCCTCGAAGAGACGCAGACGATATGAACTTCCTCCAAGTTCGCAGACCCTCGACGAGAAATACTCGCATGAACCCGTTGCTTCTTCCAAGTGTAAGCTTGTAATTCTCTGTTTTTGTTTTGTATAAATTACAAACTTAACACATACTGTGTCCTTCTTGCCTTTCAGATCATCCAAAGATCCTTCGGCTACTTAGGCTGTCAAGATCTCTTGAAATGCAGGAAAGTAAATAAGCTATGGAACGAGGAAGCAACAAAGCTTCTTCAGGATTCGGTAATAGTGACACTAAGTGATGGGTATTCAGCGGACGTATTTCATCGTGTTTTTTCTTCTCACGTAAAACACTCCCCGTACAACATATTTAGCGCTGCGACGTTAGCCCCGAGTATAATTATGACGGACAGGAATTTACAAGCGACTTTGGGAAAAATTTCCCACTTTGTCAAGCATCTCAGGGTTCATACCAAAGTAGGTTCTGCTGAATGGCGGCTTATTCTCTTTGATCAATTTACGAACCTGAAAGAATTGTATATTCATGGGCCAGTACCCTTCCAACCCGTCATCGCTGTTCCGGAAGTCATGGATGGAAAACATGGCCCATCCGTTTGTCCCTCTTCTCCTCCCCATTATTCCAAAAGCAATCCTTCAATAAAACACAAAGATCTCGTTAACCTGACTAAAGTCTGCTTTAATTTAACAAATCGAAAGTCAGAGGACATTTTTGTTCGGCGGTTTCTTCGAGATTTGTTTTCCGTTAGTCCCAATCTCCAATCCTTGGAGTGGATCAAAGAAGATCCATTTGGGAACGAATTTCAGCGGACAATGTTTGATTGTCTAATGAACAAGGTGAAAGTAGGAAACATGGGGCATCTGAAGATTTTCAAGTGTCCATCTCTCGTATGTGGCACCAAGGAGTTGAAGGATATTTCCATAAGGGCATTCCCTTTGGAAGAAGTACATATTCAAATATCCACCGAAATTTCGGCTCATTTCCTCGAAGAGTTTTTGGAAGGTTTAGGGAACACATTAAAAGTACTCAAACTGGGGTTTTGTCCAGGTACGCCTCTCAATGTCATAGTGGGCACACCTCTTTCTAGGCTGGTGAATTTGAGAGAAATTTCTCTGATCGAGTATAGAAGGTCAATAGGATTCATTGGGCATTTGCCTAACTTGAAAAAGTTGGTTCTGACTCGGACAAATATTAAACGGGCACTGCTCAGTGTTGGCTGGTCTTTTGAGAGTAAAGAGAGGACAGAGTTGTCCAAGTCCTTGACGGACCTTTTGGTATTTAACGACTATTTATCCCGAGAGCAGGGGAACTGCACAAGGGAAATTGTTTTGAAATTGGCCCATTGCTTTCCCAATTTGAAAGTATTGAGATTAGAAGGGTTAGATGATAGCTCGATTCGCCACCTTTTCAAGAGTTTCCACAACTTGGAACAATTATTTGCTCCGATGGGAACCTATTCGGATGAAGCATTTCGCAGTTATACTGACAAAGACCAGTTGATGGGCAATGGAGGCAAGTCTCCGTCTCGACTTACGTCAGCATTTGATGCTTCCCATTTGACACGTAAGGAAAATAATACGAATTATGCGGTACACTCCATTTACAAACGCATTGATTTTCCCCATTTTGTTTAGGTTTGAGAACTCTAGAATTGGAATCCATTGGTCTATCCGATAGGTTCGTTACCCAAGGTATTATTAACTGGCGGTCTTTAAGGAATCTCACAGTGAAATACTGCAGGGTAAATATGTATTGCAAAACTAAATTAAATGTAACTTAGCCATTTGCAGCCAATTACAATTAATTGTACAAAAATATTTTTGCAGATTGGCTTCCCAACTTTATCCAGGATAATAATGGAAATGGATCTGCACCTGCTACGGCTCGAGTTTTGTACAGTACTTACAGACAGAGTTCTAGAAGTTGTGGACGATCCAGTTGAAATGATGCATGAGGATGATACACTGGAATTGACTTCTCATATGATACAAAAGTTGCGCTTTGGTGCGTTCAGAATGCTTTTTGTGCAAAGTCTGTAAAATCATTTCCCAAGAATTACTTACCTTTCCAGTCTCATACACCTTGTTGCATTCATTATAAACAAGATTTTTGAAAGAATGGCAGAAACTTTGGTCACGCACATTTAATTGAGACCGTTCAAGGTTACATGAAGTATCATGTGTGCTTACGATTACGATATTCAATATCTGTCAGTGTATCTTTATTGTATCACCCTGACTGATTGTGAATATGAGAGCCAAAATGATATTTACGAATGTATGTACCTATATATAGCATGCTCGCTAATGTTGACTTTGGGCTATTAACAGTTTGTTGTTGATAGACGGGTGAGTTCTGATTGTTAATTGTATTTACTTAGCCAAAAATGTACCGAAACTTGGACATTACACATTATACTTAAATATCGTCATAAAATAAATACAGGATATGCCTATATTACGTAAGGTATTACATGCTTATAGATATGCTTAACATGGAAAATAAACTAAATTATAGGACGTGGATTGAGCACCAACTGTAGATTTGAGTATTAAATTGATATTTGCAGATGTATATAAAAATCGTTAACAGCAGCAGCGGTTGAAATGTAAATTAGCATTTAAAGAATGTTACCTAATAATGTTATTACCACTATCCAGGGTAGTAGTAGTTTTAATCCTTTTGCAAACCTCAGTCTGACCAACTTTTTAATAAAAGTAACCATTGAGTTGGTCAATGTAAGTAGAATGATATGAAACGTATTCTCGCATGATGATTGGGCTTTGAAATAAAGGACTTTTGTGTCAAAATAATAAAACCTTTAGGCACATGTTTATTGGATGCGTGCGAATTTGCTGTCAATCAAGTGAAAAATATGCAGATAGGTTTAGCTTCTAGTGAGATTCAAAACACACCTTCACATTCTCTCCGTGAATGACTACATAATCTACGCAATGTCCAATTTAAAGTATACAATCTACCGATCCATACTACAGACAAAGAATCTCATGCGATTGTGCTCCCCAATGCAATAAAAATGGTTCAAAACTTAACAAGCCCACAATCTAGACTTGGGTTCTCAGCTAACCACTTTGCAGACAATCAGACAGTCCACCATTTTCACACATTTGTGCTTGGAGTTTGGGTTAGTTAGACAGACTGTTGCCTATTTCATTTCATTCCTTGCTTTCCTGTCTTTAGTGAATCAAGTCACTATTTTCAATCAAGTCTCATAAACATTTTGCATAAAAACATAGATAAAGATGCCTGATAAATATATTGTGACATCTCCGGAGCCCCCGCTACCTCCAGTTCCCGAAGGCCTGCGAACTTTACCAGAATATTTGCTAGCGAAGATGAGAGGATTTAGCGATAAAGGCAAATCGTATTATTTAGTAAGTAGTTACAAGGAACACACAATTTTTAAAAAAATATTTAAAAATGTCTAATATCACATCTCATAATATTGGCTTGTGATAACAGATCGATGCAATTACAAAGGAAAAACGTTACTTTAGCATGTTTGATATTGAAACAAAGAAAATTGCAAGTGCACTGTATAAAACAGGATTGAGGAAAGGGGGAGCTGTGCTGTACATGTCGTCTGAAATGAGCAAACTACACGTATTCTTAGCTGGTGCTTGGAGAGCTAATGGTGTGTGCAGGGCATCTTATTCCGATGATGATCCTGGTAATAATAGCAAGTGTAAACTATAATGGCATGCATTTACGTCACAGAGTGTAACGAGACAACAGCTCGCTAATATTGCTGTGTTATGCATTAATTTCCGCTTTCTAGCGACTTTGGAATTTCGAATTAAGGAGTCAGAAATCAGGCACATTTTATGTGATATTAATCGAGTTGACACGTGCACAGAAGCCATTAAGAATGTCAGTTGGCCAGTGAAAATTATCACCACCACAAAAGCGGCTGGGTCCTGGTCTCTCGATGACATTTTGGAAGAGGAGGACGGGACAAGTAAAGCGAGACCTTGAAGGAACTCTGATGTACAATTAAAAATACGTATAATCCTAATTTAACTTCTTTACTTAGGCTGTCCAGAACTCGAGGTCACTGGGGACGATCCTGCCTTGATGTTATGCACATCGGGTACTACGGGACCTCCAAAAGCTGCAGTTTTGACTCATTTTGCCCTTGTTCAGCACGTTCACCTTTTGACATTCTACCCGTTCTCTGAGGATAAACCTAATTTAATGTTTTCCACTGGAACCCACTACAGCGGCACAGCTTTTAACATGGGAGTTTTTGCAAGTGGAAAAACGTCCATTGTGACAGGGAAAATTACAGTCGAGCTTATACATAAGACCATACAGGAAATGAAGGTTCCTTTGTAAATTATCCCATCAGAATGTTTGAAGCTTAACTACCCGCGAACTAGTAGAATTACTAACTTGTTAAACTTGGCTTTACTTTTTCAATGAATTACATATAGCCTGGTGTGGCATTTGCATTTCCTTCGTATTTACTAACACTGGTTGGACCAAACACTAACGGGCAAGACTTCAGTAGTTTGGACTATCTTTTCACCGCCGGTGGAATGGTTACTGCTCAAATGAAGCAGGCATTGCTTCAATTACCCAACGTCAAAGATGTTGTAAATGTGAGCTGAAAATGGAAATCGATGTTTACAACTTTTACATTATTTAAAAAAAGCATTATGCTTTTATAATTACTGATTGACTGATTACTTTATAGTGCTACGGTTTATCCGAAGGGGGAATCTTAATAACAAATGCCCGTTTACGAGCTGAACCAAACTCGGATAGCTCAACTTACCCAGGTTTGCAGTTATACAGCTTTTATTTGACAAAAGACTCTCATCTTAACACGAATCCATTCCGTTTAAAAATTCCATTAACAGATATCCCTGACTCTGCTACTGGAAGACCATATCCTGGGTGTTGCGTTCAAGTTTTGGATCTTGAGACTTTGGAACCTCTTGGGCCACATCAACGGGGTGAAGTATGTGCCTACAATACATCACTGTTCCACTCTTATTACAACAATCCAGAGGTTCATTCTTTTATTCTAGTCTACCTTTTTACTTTAACATTTGCATGAATTAAGATAAAGATTCCATTATACTACACATAATCTAGGCTACGAAGAAATCCTTCATTGGCAAATACATGAGAACTGGGGACGTAGGATACTACGATGAACAAGGAATTCTTTACGTGGTTGATCGATTCAAAGAAATTTTCAAATATTACAACAACCATGCGAGTTTATATAAATTGATACTTATATGTTGGATGTAGGTAAATGTAATTTTAAAAATAAGAATTGTCGGAATTCTGATGCTTAGATCTCCCCGAGCGAACTAGAAAATTTGATTGGACAACACCCTTTTGTTAACCAAGTGTGCGTGGTTGGAATAAACGACGCTGGAGGCCAAGTTCCAAGAGCATTTGTCACAGTCAATGGGTCTTCTTCACCGGAAATCGCCGAAGCAATCAAGAATGATGTTAATGGTAAGTAATACATGTACTATGAGTATAGAAACAGGTATGAAACCTAAACGTACATTTAAACATTATTATAGCCAAGCTGCCGGCATATAAACAACTGCGCGGGGGTCTTTACATTATACCTGAACTTCCAAAAGGAAATACGGGAAAGGTTGTCAGAAATCTTGTTGCAGAAATAAAAGTTTGATGCGAAAAGTTTTTCTTTATTGACTTCCAATTGTGTAATTATATAATAAAATTCCGCTTCACCCTTACTAATCAATATTTACGAAGTCTTCTCAATTTGTTTGTATTGAAGGCATACACGTTAAGCAGGCAAATCAAAATCGTTTTTATGAATAGCATCAAAAAAATTCATCCTACGAAGGAAATCATCGCTTTCCTCCATCAAACTCAATTCATCGTCAATGGTTAACCATGAAAGTTTTGTATCGGTGGCATTAATCGGATACACATTTTGAATCTTGGATCCCCAAACGTGAGTTGGCTTTCCATTTATCGCAAAAGACGTCAACAATTTCACGTAATTCACAGAAAAGTCATACTCCGGTGAATCCTTGTCAATGGGTTGTCGAACTGGAGGTCCACTAAAGAGATATTGGACATCATCACCGTGTACTGGAGGTTTGGATGCTGTAAATGTAACGCAAAACGGCGGGCGTGCATTTATGATTGATTACTTATCATGAGATTTTCTTTAACATATGCAACGTATGGTGGCATACCTTTATCGCCGTACTTCCATCCAAGAAACTCAACGAAGCTTCGCTTAACATGTCTAGTAAAATTGTACAGGTAAACTGGAGCATGCTCAGAGTGTAACATTCCAATTGTTCTAGCCGGATAGTTAAACCCAAAGTCGCTATAAAGGTTAGTAAGAGGTTCCACTGTTTCAGGTCCTACTGGCTTTCCCTCTAAATAGCCATCTTTTAGTTTGCTTGATACTACACACGGGTCCCTTGCAGCATCCCAGTAATAAAATGCTTGTGGAGCTATGCGACCCCATTGTTCGTTCATCCGCTTTGTGTTATTTGGACTTAGAATGACTCCTGAAAACCGACATAAAAAGTGTGACTAGCAAGAATTGTATCAATTTATTTTAAAGCTAATTTAAATCGTTTTTGCAGTTTGCCTGCAGCATTCAGGGAAAGTCCTTCGTGGGAAACAACGCCAGCCATAAATGGAACTCGGTTGAATCTACCCTCCTTTAAAATTGTTCTGGGATTTTCAGAGAGAAATACGTTGGGATCATTATCCCCCTCCTTGAAAGTCTCAATTGTCGGAGAAACTACTGGAATTCTAAGCCTCTCAAACCACTACAGGACAATAATGGTAAGGATATTAGGAATACTGATACGTCATTATACGTAGATACAACCACAACTAATATTTAGCTTGGAATTTACATGACAAACTTACAACAGGATCTAAATTAGTGACTTGGCCTAAAAGTTCGGGCTTGACCTTTCGAAGACACTCAACCATGTACTCCGCATTGCTCGTTGGGCAATCCACAGCATGGGCTAGTTTTTTAGCTTCTTTGTATTCCGGATCTGGAATTACAGTGACTGGAGCGAGCGAAACACCACTTTGAGATATGGCAGCCGAAAACAAACCTATTATAAAAATCGTTTATAATGCTGCAATATTTAACCATCAAACTTCTGCATTTATAACTTAAATTTTGAACGTACCTTTGGCCATTGGGGATAGTACCAAAGCTGCTGTGCTTGCACCACCGGCCGAACAACCAAAGATTGTTACCTTTGAAGGATTGCCCCCAAAAGCTTCGATATTTTCTTGGACCCATTTTAGACCTAGGACTAAATCTTTTAAACCTTGATTCCCTCTAGCATCCTTAGTGGCAGCGTTTAAGAAGCCTGAAAATATTATCAACGACATCGGGGCTAAATAACAACTTTAACTATTACATTATGTCACACGTGTTCCAATTACCAAATGCTCCAACTCGATAATTAAGAGTCACTAAAATGACATCCTCGTCCATAAAGTAGCGAGGACTATATGAACTGCTTTCGCCTATTAGAAATCCGCCTCCATATATGTAAACCATGACGGGTAAATTATCAGACCGGCTAGCTGTGCTCTCAATCTGAAAAGTTATAAATTACTTTTTACATTTACGAGTCGATGTGGTCAGTGGACAGATCTCCTTTAAAATATAGGAGTTTACTTTAGGAACAAAAACGTTAAGTGTCAGGCAATCTTCCTTTCCAGAAAATTCACCGGTGAAAAGATTAGTCTGTGCACACTGTGGTCCATATTCTGTTGCCTTTCGGGTCCCCTTCCAAGCATCAGCAGGTTGCGCAATCTAAATTGTGAGGTCACAGCATTGTTGCATAATGTTGTACTTTCTGTTATTTACCTAGTTTATACAATTGACTTACGTCAAATCTCTTCACAACTTTCCCAAACGGAATTCCTTTGAAGGACAAATACACTTGACCATTTCTTGATAATTCGGCTGCCCCCTGTAATATCCCTTGTTTGACAGTCACTTCAGGTTGAAGACTGCTCACAATTTTACCCTTGATCTCATCTGGAATTCGAATTCCATGAAAAGTTTTACAAGAAATTGTGCCTACCAGTAATGGGAGCACAACCGCTATCCAAATGGGAGAATTACTAGCTGTCCGTAGTTGTCTCATTTTGCCCATTTGTGAATTTACTATCTCAAACTTATGCGTCTACGTACTTTCTTGAAAGAGACCACAGACGCACTGCAGCATGAACACACTTTGGTTGTTAACGTTGAAGCAAACCCCCATAATGGACAAAAAATCGTAAGACGCGGATTGAAAAGAATACACAAGACGGCGTAGCCTGTGAGATTATTATAAAGAACCTCATCACTTTTACCGACACTGACATTATTAGTAATTTACTTCACGCATACAGGTTGTTAGTTGCCTGGAGTGGAACCTAACTGGAGAGAATAGAAACCATTACCTCTACGTTTTACATCGTGCATCGCGTCAGAGGATATATCTGATTTATAATGCAAATGGCAATCCTAAAAAAACACTCGAAAATATTAATAATTGCTGTATAAGAATACTATGATGATTAGAGTAGTGAAGACACTCCAAAAAATATTTTCCTGGACTTGCAATTTTTTGGCAGCTAATCTTCACATGTAAGTAGAATTTTTTACGTGACTTTTCATAGCTAGGGATAGCTTTTTGTGCTTAGCTTTTTTCCTATATCTTCGCATCTGACAGCCCATGTGGGGATCTTCGTAGAAATTTTCAAGTTGAAGGCCATTTGATCGGCTATGCTAAGCACCTGACACTAGCTCCGTTTATATAACCAATTTCCTAACCAGGCGGAATACGAATACTCATACTAGAAATTTTCAAGTTGAAGGCCATTTGATCGGCTATGCTAAGCACCTGACACTAGCTCCGTTTATATAACCAATTTCCTAACCAGGCGGAATAAGAATACTCATACTTATTCAGATGCATATTATTTTGTATACATATGCCGGTACACACACTACTTCTTCGTTGCGATTAAAACAATTTAGATATGCTTGAAATTCAATATATTTGTGTACATATGCATCACATAATGTTAAAAGGAAGATTAACGTATTGTTTGCAATAAGCAACATCATTATCATTAATATTTTATTCCTCCATGAGTATTAGTTTAGATTTTGGAGGTTGAAGCTGAATGCATGTAGCAATCAAGATAGGCGGTGAGTAGTTCTGGTCTATCGCAATCGCAGGTCAAGTGATTGTATATGCTTATCTGTTTTGGCAATGAACACACGTTTCAAAATGCTTACATGTCTATGCTCAAGGTCCGTCCGTCCGTATCAATCAAGAATTGCACATTTAGCGTTCATAAAATTATGCAACTCGATTGTATCTGGTTCATAATGCTTCCTTATCCTTACGACCAGCATCTTGGAGTCAAGAGAAAAATACTTAGGTTTTATGTGACAAGGTCAATACGAACGAAGGTAACTTGGTTTGTTATTACATTATCGTGCGGTTACAGTTATGAAACCTGCGTGATATGAGAGCGTGAACTATGAAAGCGTGTTGTGAATGTCAGT
>JAANSN010001956.1:0-28017 GCA_036850665.1 Dicranocentrus wangi | reverse complement strand
AATAGGTTCATTTACATCATCATATCATTTATGAGCTCTTCTAACTCTAAAAATGTTTGCCCTTACAGCGTGGGCAACTGGGGCGTGGGCATAGCCAGCATAGCCAGCGTAGCCAACAGCTGGGGCAGAGTACTATACGTTTCGATTAATTATAATAATAGAATGCAACGTCATGCTTAAAATCCTAACGAGAAGCCTATTCATCAAAGTATGTATTGCCAAAGAGCAAAATGAACTTACAGCGTGGGCAACTGGGGCGGCATAGCCGACTCCAGCAAGACCACCATAAGCGATTGGAGCTCCAGGGGCGGCGACAGCCACGGAGGCAAGGGCGAGGACGATGAAAGCCTGTGGAACATTTAAGAGATACCACCATAAATTTGTATTAATTAATACGTTTTATCCAGTTGGGAAATTTAGTCCAATTTTAGTTCTTCGGTGCTCCAAGAGTAAAGTGATATTGAATGACAAAGCGGAGAGCACAGAATAACTTGCAAGTATCACTATTTGTAGTACTAGCAGATGCTATAAACACAAATAATATATATGTAACTTTGTCACATACCTTCATTTTGTTTTTTTGTTTTTCCAAAATTATTGGACTACTGAAAATGCGAGTAGTTGTTGTCTGGAAGATCAACTGGTGAGTGGATGCTGATCTAGAGTCCCATGTCACTATTTATAGTGGTTACCCCCTATCACCTCTCCTCATGACAAGAAGGCAGGCATCAATTCCCATCACTCCCCATTTCCCATTATCAAAGCAAGCATAGACTTACCCTACCTACCTACCTACAAACGCGAGGATCTGATCTGACCAACGCTATCAAATCCATTTAGAAAAAAATCTAGTTGCTTGAAAGGGTCCCTACATCCACATATTATACGATTCATATGCACAACTACGACACGACCATTGCTATATGTAGTACAGAAAACGAAAGGGACTTCCAACCAGGATGATTTTTTTTTGCTCAAGCCCTTTACCGCATTAACGCGTATTTGGCTGACAGGATGTCGTGTTGGATGAGGTACACATTTTGCACCTTTTTTCGAACGAACAATATGTGTCTAGTTCGTAAGGAGTTTGCTCGTTGTCGTGTATTTTCAATGTCTTCAATGGCGTGGCAGAAAAATCATCATATTGGCGTGGTTTGGATATCTTCTTGAGAAATTGTAATAGTGTTTTCTTCACACGTACATTATTAAATGATATCCTGTACATTTCCAATATTTGAGGAGAGTGCTTGCGACTGCAAGTGAGAGTAATTTTGGTTTTGGAACTAATAAATATAAAAAAAAATATTTTATAAAACTTCTTGAACTTGATAAATAGCATGAACGCAATTGCTCTCGTTTTTGTGTCAGGTTGATATACTACGTACTTTACTGGCTGGATTGCATCAAACTGGATCCCATTCCCAATCATTGATCATCAAGATGATGAGAGATTGGGATATTATATGACGTGTCAGCGCAGCGTTGATGTGAAGAGGATGATGGGACTTGTTTTGAGTGGTATAATAAAGGGGCCATTTTCGACAATCTGATAAGTCCCTTCAACTTCACGTGATGCATACATATGATATCCTTAAAAGGTTTTAAACATATTGTGTATCAATTCATTTCTCTTTTCACAGCTCACATCACGACTTGCCAGAGTTATTTCTCCAATTCCCTGTTGACACACAGCTAGTCCCATATATTATTATTTTAAAGGGGGAATCAGAGGAACGTGTAATCGTATCAGCTCTTATAAAAATATAATTATGACTGGGCTATTCACTCTTGCAGTTAGCCAGACATGTCAATTATGATCGAATATTTTAAATGTGCACGCAGAGCGTGAGGTAACGTAACCCGAACACCTGAAGTAGGTATATTCATTCAAAGGAGTTGTCGTCTTTCCTACGTCTTTGCTTGCAGACAGAAAGGGGAAAATGCTAAATACCGGTCAAAATACAGAGCAGACCACTAAATTTTTTTCACTAATGAGTAAACAAACGCTAGACCTTATATCTATAATATAAATATAAATATTTGCCTTTTAAACCTAAATTTAAGCCTATTGTTTACATAATACATGGAATTCGACATCATCATTAAAACGCTCTCTATCTTGCAACATCCAGGTGAAAAATGCAAACTCTTTGTTAGTGAACTTTACATGATCGATAGCAATAATAATGCAATGAATGGACCTAAATGTACTTTTCCAATCAGTCTAAACGTCAAACGTACAACAACTATAGAGCTGCTCTCACGAAACGATATCTAGCCATTTTTAATGCCGTACCCTTCCCTCAGGCAAAAGTGATTCCGGCTCAAGTCCCTTCATCATCGTCATCATCATCAATGAAAAACATTTGCAAATCCATCCATAAAAACTCCATTCATTCATTCTGATTTTTATTACATCCTATTAACGTTTAAAATATATATTTAAAAATGTTGTTATCATTTGAGAGTGCGTCCAAAACGTGCAACTACCCTACATTCCATATACATGTTTTTTGGTGTTGCACTATACAGCAATATAACATGCACGCTGAAATATCGTGATAATAGTTGGATATTATAAAAGCACGTCAGTATCATGGAGCACCTCTTCAATAAGGTTGGCAACAATTTACAGCCAAAATGCCATTTCACTTTTTACACAGATTATGTGCAAGCGAGTTGACATTGATTACAAACAAGAGCAGAGCAGCAGTAAGTATACATACATATATCGGAGGCTGGATGTAATCATAGACTTGACTTGGTGGATCATCATCATAGGCATTCATAGGCATGTTTTGTTTAGTCGTTTAGTGGAGCCCGAATCAATAAATTTGGAGTTGGATTCATATTCGTTTGTACATTATGCCGCGCTGGCCGCTAACCGTTATAGTAAATCTATAATAATATGCACGCACAGTTTGACTTTTGTAGGCGACATTGAGTCACATGGTGGTGAGTTAATAATTAGTTTTAGTCATGTGTTGGCCATTCTTTCATTCACCACGGGCTTCTCAAAATGCACCCGCTTTGGGAAAACGGTACGATTCTAAATATAAAAGACTCTTTTGGCAACGCACAAAAAACGACAATTGGGTAACAGCATGTAATTTACGGTGATTTATTATAGAGCTAAAAGGAATGCTTCTTATGAGGTTATTGCTTTCGTCACCAAAGTTCAAAGTGCGGGATGCTAAAAAGTCTTATGGTGCATATCTCGCATTCCCAAACGAAAATGGGTTATGTCACTCTACTTTTTGGATCATTTCGGTAGTTGCATCTTGCATCTACTATGTACGGTTATATGTGCTGTCAATTTTCAGCAAAGCGGATCCACCCTCCTTGTGTCTTTACGCAACAAAAAAGTGATAGTAGTCTGTATGTATAAATATAGTGGGGACAAAGCCAAGAATTTGCACTTGAAAAAGGTGATGTTTCATGATGATGTTTGTTTAACTCCAAATAAATTCCCCTATCATATACAATTCTTGTGCTACGTGTACTTCACGCTGCTCTAAGGGTGTGCAACACACCTGCTCTCTTGTCTTGGTTTACTGGGTCACTCAAATACAACAGATTTCAATTTTGACCATTGTCGCTATCACGCATAATAATAATTAATATATTTCTGTGTGGGCACACTGGGATGATTGGATAAAATGACGATTGTTTAACAAGCCGGTATCATAGATTAACTGTGATATGATATTCAATTCATTCATTCATGTGAAAATGAATGTCCTCTCGTTGCACTTGACAGATGTGCACATGATCTCAAGATACACATGTCCTTTCCCAAAGTTACACACGCGAGCATTTAACATATTATATGGAAGCGACTATTGATCCCTTTTATCAGTTGTTGCGAATTTGAGTAGGGGACTATGTAAATACAGATACACTTCGATTCGATGTACAATGTACCCCTTGCTGACCTCATCTCTCAATCAGGACCGCGCCTAGTTTACAGGGTTACCCTATATCCATCGACTATTCCTGGCACTTGTGATATTAGGTGCAGTCCTGCACCTCTCTTATATCCTATTACTATTATCACACCTGTTTTCCCTCCTCCTGTGATCATAGACTATATCTGTATCACCTTAAATAGTAAATGTATCCCTTGCACAAAAATACCGCAGCTGCTACTAGACATTTTAAATGCTCCTGCTGACTTAATCGACAAAAAGGACTTCCATTGTGCTCCTCCTATTATAGAGTCTTCGTCGTCACGAAGAATGTGTAAACATTAGGCTCCCTCAAAACTCATTACTGCGAAATATTCAGGTAATCATAAACTTCATACAGAGATTTTTGCTCTCTTGAGAGATAACATCGAGTGCAGCAATCAAGCCAGGAATGGGCTTGGTTGCATCGCCTACTCATTTGTACTACTGACAAGGTAAAACAGTGAGTGTGCGCGTGTGGTCACCACAAAAGTTCTTGAGCAAAGTTAAATGAGGTTTGGGATTTGCGATGGCAGGTTCAAGTCATCATCCGCGGTTGACGATGTCACCTTCATCAATTTCCATCTTGTATAATCATTTGGGCAGGGTCCAGTCATCATCGTATCGTACAGGTGCAGGTGCCTTACTGTGTGTAACAGAGGAAAGAAGACAACCTTCCGTTCATCATGTTTGTCGAGAGTACACAAATCGTGCTGAAGTCGTAGAAAATCAGTTCACGAGCAAGAGAGCCTCCTGAAAGATGATATTTTTTTGAGCAGGAAGCTTCTCAACTGAATGTTACAGTCTCGCTTGGTCGTCACGATTTTTCCCAAATAAAATTTACCAATACGCCAATAAAACTGTAATGGCGTGTCATGCCTAGCCCATATAGTTTTTGTATGATTGTTTTGAGTTGTTTGTTAGATGGGCATGCATGAGCCATAATATATGTATTACTGTTCGTAATCCGCAGTGCAGGTATCATCGACTATAAGCACATGTCTGTCTAGAAAATTTAGTTTTACAAGCAATATCCCCTCCTTACAAAATCACAAAAATGTACTCATATTGCGGCAACAAAACATCTTGTACAACTTTGTTTTCATGACTTGGCAAAAAAATTGCTGGGATTGCATTGTTGTTGCTCTGTGTCTGCGCGAGGAAAGCTTCCATCATCCTTTTTTCTACTGGGACACACGCTCCACACACTTGAGTGTGCTCGACCCATTCCTTGTGAATTCCTAAGGAGGAAGCAAGACGTATTGGAATGGATTCTAGTTGCCAGAAGAAATAAACCCCGTAAATCAGCATTTTACACTCAATGTTTTATACTATATATCACATTTGTCCTGTGGTTTTGCTTGCAGCCACGTAGATCATAGCTTAGGGCAAGGTCATAGATAAAAATTGATTTGCTATAATATTCTGTGTGATTGTGATGATGAGAGCCCAAAAATTTGCAGCCGGTGACGTCATTTCATTTTATAGAATGACCACACTTATATATGGTCAATATAGTTTTGTTTTGTATATATCCAAGTATCCAGGAAATGAATAGGTTTGTGTCGACTTTGCTCTCACTAGTCAGAATAGAAGTAATTTGGTATGCACGAGACCACTTTTCCTTTTATTAAGAACAATAAAAATGTTTGTTAATCAACCATTAATGAGCTTAAAAGTTAGTGATTGACAAGAAAATCTTTGATTGTGATGTGCGTTTCTTGGATTTCGTCCGTCCATCCAGCATGACTGATATGCTACTACCATTGTGATACTGGCGAGTCGGTTCGGCTTGTATGGAGAAACCATTTCGATTGAGATAATAACTTTTCTTTGCTACACAGCCTTATGCCTTTGCGTAACAAAAGAGGATGTGAGAACTGTAGCGAATTTTCAGTGGCAAAATTGGGGATACGTTGGCCTTGAATTTGGGCTTGTCCTCTCTCATTATCGAACACTGAATATGCACGCAGAAAATCTGCATAATTATATGAAAGAGCCATTTTATATGCACACTGCATTATTCCTTAAACTGCCGTTTTTGCTGGGATGCGCCCTTTTTCGTGAATAATTGTTGAAATCCATATACATAAGGAGGAAATCATGCGTGACAATTTCATAGTAGCAATATATTTTCATCGGTCAGCAAAGGTTGAAATGTGCCAATTTTACATTGTAAAATTAGAAACAATGAAAATGAGTGCTTCCAAATTATGCCCTTGGTATTCAGAAAATTTAAATTGACATACTACAATGGACATACATACTACATACATACTTTTGGATTAGAGGAAACATTATTGCTACTTGTTTGGTTTGAAAGAATTTTTGAAAATTCAAGTCTTGTACATAGGTACTTGCCTTGTTTGCTTGCGCATATCTCTCCTGTACAATCAGTTTGTGCCCATATATCACAAGCAAAACTTAATTAATTGAAACATGATGAATAAACTAAGAGCACATAAAAATATGCATACAATATGCACAAACTACAATTATGCTCTTTTGTGCGGCGGTGGGACCACAATGGTAAAAATCAATATCAATTTCGCATCCACTACATGTTTCCTTTTTGTGACAATCCTTCTCAAATGTAGGTTGGAAGTTGGAATGCACATAAAATGTATTTGCAATATTGAATATGGAATAGGATGACTGTGACCCTGTTATCACTCCCCATTTCATGATCATTACCATCACTTTAAATTACAAAGAGAGAGCACATCACTTTTTTTATGAATATATTTACTTATCAGGCTTCAGATCACTTTCTGAAGTTGGCTCTGCTCTGTGTTATTGTGTTCATTAGGAAAGTCGCTAGATTCGCCACTCTGCAAAAAATCATCACCCGCAAATTGTATTTTTCCCTAGTGGACCCCTTGTGCCAGCAGCAGAAATGGAGCAGTTTATGCACAATTATAATGATTATATCTGACTGCATCTTTAATTGCATCTTTCGCATTTTTCACTCCCAAAAAGTGTAACATTTGTGTTGTGAAAAATAAATTGCTGAGCTCACGTCACAAATGAAATGCATAAACAGCTACAATTTAACGCACACACCACAGTTCACCACACCAACTTTTCTGATCATTCATGACGATAATGTGACAGACAGCATCTGGAGCAAGTTCATCTGATATATTATGATGTGCGTAGCCAAGTAGCTGTGTTATGTCCCTCGATCGATCCCTTGATCACTCGCACATTGTGTATAACAACGACAACTTTGCTTCTATTCCTGCTCCGCTTATAATCTTTGATCTTACAATTAGTGATATAGTCACATGCACAAGCGTACAAAGCATAATAAAGTTTGCATATATGCACACTTGGCACAATTAACCTTCATAAGCTGGCTTTTATTTCACCCAATAGTAGGTATAGTATATATAGCTATATTTTTTCAACTGTATTTTGTCAACGACCAGTAAACTATCTATTTATTCTTATTACTTGGAGGAGAAAACCCACTGCTTATTGATGACAATAAGATTGCCAGTAAATCAGTTAATCGATCATTTTCCTTTCGTTTTATGTGCACATCCAGTTGCCAGTTCATATAGGTATACCTACATAGGTCCACCTAGTCAACTGCAAAGTTTTAGACTGAATCTTTTAGTCTATGCTGTTTATAGATGCTATTCTTTTAGTCTGCCTGCAGTAACGCTTCACTTTTCATACAATTTTGGTGGATCCGCTTAACTTGAAAATTTTAGATATTCCTTCAGGTGAGGTGAGGTGAGATAGCAATATGAAACGTCATAAAAGTATGTAATTTCATAGAGGGAATAAAACCGGCTCCTCATAACGGTCACATATATTGATCGGGGAAATGAAAACTATAGTGGATAACCAAATGCCAAATGCATAATGTAAATACTAAAACCACTCAACACGGGTAACACTCGGATTTGATGCGAATAAGGAATATGACATGACGGTCGCTTCGAATTGCATAATTGAACGGACAGTGACGCGCAACAAATAAAAGATTTGGAAAATAAGGGAAAATGTTAGGGTGGATAGTGGATATTATCGGACCGGAAAATCGTAATGTATTACTCATTTCGAGTTGAAAAGCATTCTGGTGACCGGATGGACTAAGGATGTATTTAGCATTTTCTGGTATTATTGAGGTATCAGAGGTATGGTATCAGTCTCCCATTTATTACAAAATCATATAAAAGTATCACTTTAGAAGCAAGTGGTATTATTACGATAGTTTCTTAATTCAAGGTACAATTAAGATTATATATTTATGATTTACGCATGGTAATGACGGATTTATTGAGAAACTCAGAGATAACAGGGAGAAATTGCTAAAAAACAATTTTTTTTTCCTTATCGTTTGTGCTTCCGGCAATACATAACTTCATTAATACGATGCTTTATTATGAAATGAGTCAGGCAGAAGCAGAATTAAGCCTGAGAAAAATTTAGCATGCCTTCTGAAACTTGCTCAATTCCGAATATATACGAAATAGGTAAGTGTATATCTAATCGTAAATCCTTGTACCTGTGTTAGTACCCTGTTAGTCGTCAAAAAGAAAAGGTGAAGAAAAGGTAAATATCGTCATTCATTCACTTGACTAACTACATTCATTACACTTGATATATTTTAATATCTTCAGAATAAGTAGTAGACCTAATGGCGAGTGAAGAGGTTCCAAGAATCGCACTCAAGAATGGTACGTCCATTCCAGCAATTGGCTTGGGCACTTGGATGGTAAGTTAAAATGTTGAGCAAAATTGCAAATTCTAGTGCAATTTTTAACTGAAATAATATGATGCTTATGTATCCACTTGTAAATAATATTTTATAGTCTCCACCGAACAAAGTGTATGAAGCTGTGAAAGACGCAATTGACCTCGGCTATCGTCACATTGACTGTGCCTTAGTGTACGAAAATGAGCAAGAAGTGGGGACTGCAATCAAAGAAAAGATTGAGGGAGGTGTGGTCACTCGGGAAGAGTTGTTTATTGTGAGCAAGGTAATTATAAATTACAGCTACAAGGATGTCTACTCCTCCAATGCAATTAATCTCCGCGTTTGTGTTGTGCATGTTGCGTGTGCATCTATGCAAAAGGCGTAACACGGTTTGTATGCACCAATGTCAATTAGTTTCACATAAATGCATAATATAACAGCAGCGCATTGACTTGATTACCTTCGCAGCTGTGGAATACCTTCCATCGACCCGAAATGGTGGAACAGGGGATCACCCGATCTCTCGAGAGACTTGACCTAGAGTATTTGGATTTGTACTTGATGCATTTCCCGATGGGACTGCAGGAGGGGCTAGACTATCTCCCGACGGATGAGAATGGCCAGTGGGCTGCAAGCAATGTGGACTATGTAGACACCTACAAAGCAATGGAGGATCTGGTCAACAAAGGACTGGCCAAAGGAATTGGGATTTCAAACTTTAATAAATCTCAGGTCGAACGAGTTCTGGAAAATTGCAGCATCACACCCGTGATACTACAGATAGAAGTTCATCCATACTTAAATAATGCAAAGTTGATTGAGTTTTGCAAGTCCAAGGACATTGCCGTCACAGCGTATTCCCCGTTTGCATCCCCAGATAGTCCTTTCCGGAAACCGGATGATCCTGTATTGCTCGAGGATGATGTGCTCAAATCAATTGGGGAGAAATACGGCAAATCTGTCGCTCAAGTATCGCTGCGCTGGATTGTTAGTTGACACACAAACAAGAATATTAATGACTAACTTAATTCTTCATCTTAATACATCTTGGGTATTTATAACTAATTTGATTGAAACTTTAGTTGCAAAAGGGCTTGATTGTCATTCCGAAATCTGTGACAAAGCCCAGAATTGAAGAAAACTTTTCTGTGTTCAATTTTGAACTTGATGACGAGGACGTCTACGTTATTGACGAGCTGAACCGGAATTTCCGCGCGGTAGGTGTACAACTGGCGATAAATCATCGGTACTATCCGTTCAATGAGGAGTTTTAATCCAAGTCGTCAGCTAATTACTTTCATTTTCCCACAGTTTTCAATTCAATTAGTTAAGAAATATGAATAAAGCTGAATACAATTTAACAGACACAGGAACTGAAATTAAATGGGATAAAATTATGCTACAATATAAATATAGTATAATATGTAGACTAGCTGTTCATTGACTTATGCATAATTTCTCTCGCATTCATTTTTTGAGCAATTATTTATTAAAGAATGTTAACATTGTAGATTTTAATGTCGCAATATTGTAATACTAACTCGCAAGACGGATGAAGATGGATATGGAGGGTTCTATTCTCAAATCTCAATATTTCTTGAACTACTGATGTGAGTCCGGTTCGGTTAAGACTGTTTGGTTTTAAGTCATGGACCAATTACATGTTTCTACATGTCATGAGCATTTTTCTATGCACGCATGTCAACTCTGTTAACCATGTATGTTGGTGGTGGGCAGCCTAAATGACATTTGGAAGACATATGTGGGCATGTTTGTTGGGGAGACTATGTTTTTAATTGTGTTAACTTCCTCGGTTTGAATTTATGGTGACGATTTACGCTGAATTAAATTAGGCAGAATTAGTATTTTAAAATCAGATGTTTCATTTTACGATTTTCAGCAATATTGGAGGTCTGCTCTGCTCATACCAATCTTTCAAAATCATGCTTTTGTCATTGCGACATTGCTATTTTATTTCTTACAATTATAACTTTGCTAAGTAAAAAACATAAAACTACAAGACTTTAAAGTCCCAATGTGCTTTCAAAATGCCAAACTGGTCAAATCTAACTTCAGGTGTGTCTAAATTCACTCTTACAGTCCAATTTCCTGGTGGTGCTAAAATTTCCAACTTGTCCGAGAGATCTACCTGGTCCACACCATCCCGGAACCATCTAATATTCATGAACTCCCCTTGAATTCGCTGATGTAATGGTCTGAACTGTCCAAGTCGGAGGGTTTCAAGAACCACCCGTCTGCCATGGCTTCCCTCAACCTCCTGCACGTCTTCGGAAATGGTGAGGTCATCAATCAGAGACACATACGACAGGAAATTAATCCACATGCCTTCCTGGCATACAGAGCAGAACTTCTCGTGTGTCATGTTCCTCATGATACATCCCGCATTGGTTGGCCGGTATGACTTTCGCCGCACAAAGTTCCAAGTGGGGTACGCAGAAATGTAGGTGTTGTCCGTGTGATACTCCTCCTCTGATCCGAATTCATGGAGAGCCACTGAGCATATCATGTTTTTCACAGTGGCATTTGGGGACGGTACCTTGGAGCGAACTGTAAAATCGTGGTAACCAAGACTGAACCCTTCATCTCCAGCCCAATTGTAGAATTCGCGGTCATCCACACCAGTCGTTTTCCACTGAAGGGGCTTTCCATCGATCAGGAATTCTACAGCGTCTTCGTGACCAGTTGCTGTAACAGACACGGTAAGTTGCCATCTGTTGTATCTTCCGTCAGAGAAAAAGCTATGCTTGAAGGGTGACTTCTGCAGGTCGACCCAAGGATACGAAAGGATTCTATACATTGCTCGTTCCTCCTTTCGCTCTCCACTTAGCCACCGACCCCACTTGAGCGTGTCCAAGTTGCGGTCAGCGTTGGGACCAAAGTAGGAGTAACCATTGTCGTATTCCTGTTCGTATATAATTCGAGTTTAAATCTTATCATCACAATTAGTATATTTACGTAGGAATTATTAAACATACTTCTCCAGCAACCAAGAAATTGTGTCCCATTTCATGCCTTAAAACAATTTTCCCCGTTTGGTTGCTACTTGTAAAGATAACAAATTCTCCTCCAAGTCCTCCGTAATAGTCATCATTACCCATCAGACTGGGGTAATCGCAGGCGTTGGGTCCAGTAAGCTTGCATATCTCTCGGGCATACTCTGCATTCCCAGTGAACACTGCTCGGAGCTGACCTTTTTGTCGGTACAACTTGAAAGGCGTGTTTTTGGGTCCGTCATAACCAATTCCTGACTCAACACTGGGCACATAAATCGCCCAAATGTTGAACAAAGGGAGATAACTTTTGAACGTCACACCTTGAAACATTTCCTCTACAAATCGGTTAGTATCCGAAAAGAACTTGTCTCTCTCTTCGGATGTGTAACCATCTCCCATGAACACCACGTCGATTCTATTATTGGGATCACCACTGTCGATAATCTTGACAACTTCCACTCCATCCAAACTGCCTCGTCGATTTCGGGGTTTGTTGAAAACAACCTCTTCACATTGTGACAGGATTCTGGATTCAATTAGGGCCCTTCTTTGTGCGTAAATTTCCACAATGACGGATGAATGCTCATGCTCAGGTCCCCCTTCTGGGAGCCGAATTGCTGGTTTTACATCTACTTTAATAGGTTCTGAAATACCGTCTGGGCTTTGCAGACCTTTGTAGTGGGGGAGATACGTATCTTCAATGATGACACACGAAGTCCCATTCTCAAAGTGTTTAAAGATTTTCATGAAATGAGCCTGTCCAATTCTAAAACGTTCCATTACAAAATTGATATAAAAAAGCCACCTCGCTCGTCAACTGATACTACTGGAAAAGAATGATTAAATGATTACTTACACAGATATCGTAAACTGCGCTAGAAGCAGTAGCACCACTTTACAAACCGTATTGAATTCCATCCTGATTCTCTGTCAACCCAACCAGCGGAGAATATATGACATGCAGAACCACTAAGCTTTTTTGATAACTCTAGAACTGGATGTCTCTGACTATTTAAAGCCAATTTGCTGTAAACGAAGCCATAAAGTGGGATGCAATGCGTGGTGCACTTAATACGCAGAGTCGCATAAATTATCGTAAATCCTTCCATTATCACAGTTGTATTGAGGGCTAAAATTTTAATAATTAAGGTTGAAGACACACATGATAATGAAGGTGTATTATTGTTAAGATATAGTATATGCTTCTTTGGCCGATAACTTGAGTTATCCTTATCCCTCTGCTTTAGGTATTTTAATAGTGGCTTCTGCCTCGACGGCAGATTTGCAGGTTTAGTCCCTGAAAATGTGTACATGTATGTAACTCTTCTTGTGACAATAAGTGAAACAAAATTAAGTCATTGTCACTCTCGACGGCCGTAAAACACGGGTAAACAGGGGAAAACGCGTTGTCGTTGTCACATTGAATACAAATGTTTTGTGAGAGCAGCGTCAACATACTTAATTAACAAGATGTTACCTGTGCGTTGTTGTGTATTGCATGCCTTGCCAATTCATTGATGTTTTGTGCTGCGACAATTGTGTCGTAATTATTATGCTAATGATTTATGCTCAATGCTGGCAATCAACGCGACCAAGAGGAGGTCTATTCATTCAATGGTATATTTTATTATCGTTTCTGCTGTTCTCCGAAAGAAACGTCTAATTGTGAATGACTTTGAATTTTCCTGTCGCTCCACGGTCGACATTTATCTGCATTTAACCCTAGAACCGAACACCCGCAATCAACCTGTAAAACGCTCCCAATCAACCTGTAAAACGCTCCCAATCAACCTGTAGAACAATCCCAATTTACCCTGCAGAACACCCCCACTAATCTTAAGTCAGTATATTACAGCATAATTTATTACATGCAAAAAGTGTTGATTTAATACTCGTGCATCCACCTACCTACGGAACTGCTGAAGCTGAAGGAATGATCCTAGAAAGATTCAATGGGGCGGCCAATCTTATAAAAGATATATAAAAGACGTAAGGTGTGTGTGTTAGCGAATATACGACGGCGTCGTTATCGTTAGTACTCGTAAGTCTTTACACCCACTTTCATAACGGCATTAAAAACTAATTCTAATCGAAACGCAGGAGACCGTAAAGGTTGGATGGAATCTTGCCTTCAAAGAATTTCGTTGAATTTCGTTCATGGACTTGTTCCGAAATTCTCAAATTCAATTTGCTCATGAGCAGATCAATAGATTTTTCTTATGTCTTTGCGTCTTTGCTGGCGAGACGGGTCGGGTCCGCTATTGTCAGCAGATCAGCACAGCACAGCACAGTCGATTTTGATGTGTGTATAGTGTATAGTACGTAGGTAGGTAAGTAGCTACGTACAGTGCGTTGTCCGCTCGCTCGCGGAGAAGCAGGAGGAGGAACAGGAAAGTGGGAGTTGGGTGGGAGGGAGGTTGGAATTGGGAGGGAGTGATGCATGGCATTATTGCATGGTATATTATACATTATGGTGGGTTTTTTTTGACTTTTTTCTGCATAAAATACATCCACATACACTCACACATGGTCGTACATCCAGAATCCGACTGAATATATGAATGTAGCAGGATGCAGCATCAGCAGTGCGTGCAGGCGGTGCAGTACAGCGGTGGAGAGAAGAGATTCAGTCAGACTCTTCATTTCAGAGAGAGAGGCGACAGTAGTAAGTAAATAAATACGTAAAGCAAAGACATTACATTACTNCTACTACTCGCAAGTTGCAAAATTATGCAATCTGGGAATGTTTGCAAGTCGCAAAACCGGTGACAAAAATACACATCTTGAGTTGCGTTCAACCAACCTGTCCTTTCAAGTTCAAGGTCAAGGTTCCGGATTTCGCTTCCATCGGAAAGTGTCAGGTAGGTGCCAACCTTACGCTTACCAACCATTTATAGCGCAAGCATTGCATTCGAACCAACTTCAGTCAGAGCAGAAGAGTTTCGCGAATTTTGTTAATTATTGCCTCCATTCTTTATTGGCTAAAAAGTTTATAAATTAATTACATATTCTCAGTCACACACACCGCACCGTCACCAGCCAAATCACCAAAGCCACACTGAGCAACATAACATCATAAGGTACCTACAATTTATTCAGCAAGTCTTTTCCTTCCGCATCTCTCTCATCTCATGCACCTTGGAACATTTTTATGCATATTAAATTTTGTAGAGATTGGCAGATAGAATAGCGTTGTTTTAGCTGCTGGTGGAATAGTTGGATTTGGCAAGAATTGCACTTGATTTACATACTACAGCTCACGATCAGTATACAAAGGAAAGATCAAAATACCGGATAAAGGCTTAGATTTACATAAATGCTCACAGGAGATAGGTCTGTGTAAACAACTTAACAACATAAAATTAACAAGTAATTTCTGTCTGCTGAACTCGCTGTGCTCGAATAATTGCGTTCAGCTACAGGAAGAAGCTGCTGCTCCGCATAATTCCGCAAGATCTAATTGTGAGGTCAGCTGTCCGAAAACCGTGTATCATACCAAAAATACCCATAATTAGTATTCTTTCATGTTGAGACACTTTTACACTTTATTGGTTTTGGATTCGCAAGTTTTTTATCATTAATTTCATTTCATTAAGGACTTCTGGAGGAGCCTGTATATCACTTGGTCGTGTGAGGTGAGCATTTCTTTTTCTCATATCGTATCTGTCTGTATCTAATCAATCGCAAGACTAATTGACGTGAGCACGAGGACTGCCACTCTCGCTGTTTATTTTATCTGTGAATTGAATCCCATCTTTAAATTTATTTAAATGAATGTTTACATTAATCAGATAAATGTCACTTATTCAGCGAAGTTTCAAACATTACTGTTAGAATCGTCGGAAGAGCTATACGACGACGTTGTGTGAGCTCTTCCTACCTACATGTAATGTAACAGCATGTAACTGTAACTTACTTAATTAATATCACGCTTGCTTTAATACATTTTCAACAAATGTTGGGCTTAATACGAGGAATCGAGGAAACGAAACGGCCCTCTTTCAGATTTGGATTAGGGTTACATATTTCAAGGGAGTTTAATTCAATTCAAGTATATTGTTAGGTTATGCGTTAGGTTTGAAAGATTAGGAATATTGAAAAAATGTAATATTGCATACATATCCTTTGTTATATGCAGTTACTGCATTTATTTAATGAAGCCAAATGCATTGAAATGTTAAACCGTAGGGACTGGTTTTGATTGCGAGTTTACATTTCCGCCAAACAATATCAACGGTTTCCGACACGACGTTTATTACTATCAGGAATCCATGTCCATACCACACCACCAAATCATAATCTGAGTCTGAGAGAGGGTCATTTCCTTGTATTGTTCCAAATCTTGAGTTTTTTTTGTTAATTAAAACGAAACCCAAATCATACATAAGTTTGAATTATTAATGTAAATCGCAATTTAACGTTAATCTTTATATACATAATATGTACGTACATATATTATGCAGCTAGCCAGCCATGTCTCAATCGCAATCGCCGGTTCCAACAATCAAGCTCAGCAATGGGAAGGAGATGCCTATTTTCGGTCTGGGCACATGGAAGGTAAGAATTTTTGCTTTACTTTCCATTTTAGAATCGTTACTACTCATCATAAGTCATGTACGTGGACGAAACCTTCGTTTCTTAACGAAAGTGCTATAAATGTAAGTATAGTATATGGGTATGGGAATCCGTACGGTACAAAAACATGAAAATAAACGTATGTATGTAATAGTATTTCTGTAAAAACAGTGACCTCTATTCTAGTCTGGTTTGGCTGAATTGATGTTTGTGCTTCAATTATTTAATTACTATTTCGATTTACATTACTCTGCAGTCGAAACCTGGGGAGGTAACTCAAGCCGTAAAGGATGCTATTGACGCTGGATACCGCCACATTGATGGTGCACACATTTATCTAAACGAAACTGAAGTGGGTGCTGGCATCAAGGCCAAAATTGACGAAGGTGTGGTCAAGCGAGAAGATCTCTTTATTGTTAGCAAGGTAAGATAATATGAAGCTATACCTAGGAGAAAGTAACTATCCAAATAAAAGAAGCCATTGAAGCAATTAAACCTGGCTGGCGTCTCTTTTGATTAACAGCTGTGGAACACTTTCCATCGCCCTGATCTCGTAGAACCAGCAATTAGAACGACATTGAACGATCTGAGTTTGGAATACATAGATTTGTATCTAATTCATTGGCCAATGGCATGGAAGGAGGAAGGTGAACTTAGCCCTAAGGATGATAGCGGAAAAGTAATCTATAGCGAAGTAGATTTTGTCGATACTTGGAAAGCAATGGAAGAACTAGTTAGCAAGGGTTTGACTAAAGCCATTGGCGTTTCTAATTTCAATAGTCAACAATTGGAACGCTTGATTTCGACGGCCAGCATTGTTCCGGCTACTAATCAAGTATGAACCCATCGCGTTTAGTTTATAATTCGATGCCTGTTTTAATTTGGCAGATGATATGCTTCTTTTTTATTGTTTCTAGGTTGAATGCCATCCCTACTTGAACCAGAAGCAGTTAGTGGATTTCTGCAAATCAAAAAATATTTCTGTTACTGCTTACAGTCCTTTTGGATCACCTGATAGACCTTGGTATAAAACTTTATAAAACTTTTGTAAGCGAAACTAGAGAGTTGGCGCGGTCACGACCCCGTGTGTCGGTTGCTCTGACGGCCTGCTATGACTCTAGCAGTCGCGGTTTTCAAAAAATAATTCTTTCAGCAATAGCATCATCACATCATCAGTACTTTTGACCAATAGTACAGCGTGCGTAGTAAATGATGTCGAATACCCCTTGCTTTTGACAAAATCGAGTTTATAAGAATGTACTTAATTATTGAGTTTGAGTACCGATTATGAACCATTTGACTGTATAATATGTTAGTTTATTTATGCTTATGTTTGTCTTGTATAATTTAGGGCTGACCCTAATGAACCCAAGTTGCTGGAAGATCCAAAACTTGTTGAAATTGGAAAGAAGTACAATAAGTCTGCTGCGCAAATCATCCTTCGTTGGATGGTAAGTCTGAATTCTGTAAAACCTTTTGTGTATCAATTAAATCTGAAGTCCGGGCAAGACTTCCGTAGCGGCATTGAGTAATTAAATACATATATTATTCGAATCAAATATGAAACAAGAAAGACAATTATGTGTTTCCGTATTGTATTCCAGATTTCAAAGTGTAAAACGCTAGATCTAGTTAGATTATATATTCACTAAATGTTTATGGACGTGCATGCAATTTAGGCCCGAATTCACGATGGGTAGATGCGGTAACGCATGGACGTCTAACTCTTAACGATTCTTTATTACTATCTCATAGGTTCAGAGGGATGTGATTGTGATTCCAAAGTCTGCCAATAAGAACCGAATTGCAGAAAACTTCAATATCTTTGATTTTCAACTCACTAATGAAGATATAGAGGTAGTTTATGGAATGAATCGAAACTGGCGTGCCGTAGCAATAGATCAATTCAGCGACCATAAAGACTGGCCCTTTAAAATGGAATTTTGAGTTGTCACCAGCATTGTTGATCCTTAGCCGACTTTGCGTAAAAACTAAGACGGATGTTTATTTTTAAAATTAAGCAAGTGCACAATTAATATCTTGAAATAGTTTAGAAGATAGTTTCAAAGGAATTACTCAATTACTATTACTTCCCATCACCAATTATACTAACGATACTTGTGTACACGTACACGAACGATGTTTCGATAATAGAGTTAAAGAGTTTAAATAAATAAATACAAAATTACAAACTGATATAATAAAGCTATATTTTCTTATACCATATATATATATCTAACCTGTATGAGTATTTCAATATCATTGCATATAATATTCTGTTTCTGTCGTTAATTCAACTACCACAGACTTGATGTAACATTCCGTTTTAGCAAAACATTTCGCTAGATAAAAGAAGGGGCTGATTTCAAGTTTTCTTTTTCAGCCATGGGGGATAAAAATTAGTTGCTGCTTTCATTCTGCCACGGTTCATAAAATAACCCTTCATTTTTACCCTTTCAACTGTCCATAGTGTAATGACGCTCCTCGTGTTACAGAGGCATTGGTGCGCATTCTGAATGGAATAATATTATGTGACAGGAACCAGCAACAAACCCTTTTGATACGAACGATTGAACACATTCCGGATTATTAAAATCTAACGGACAACAACTCCGTCCCTTTATTCCAACCAAAGGGAAAATGGTAATGAAGGGATGTGCTCGTACGTCATGAGAGGTATACGTCCAAACATTGTCCCAGAAAGATAAAGAGCTATTTTGGTACAAACAAGAGAAAAAACTAATCTGATTCTCCCCCCTTTGATTTTGCTACACAGTACACACAAGCAAGTGGCCCGCCGCCCGGGACCACTTCATAAGCTTAGTCAATTGTCATCTTCGCCATTAACGACATTGTCATTTCATTGGTTGGTGACGTACTTGAAAAACAATTTAAAAGAATATTTCTATTTTTCATTTGAATCGCAGGGAAGGGAGGGTGCACCCACTTTCCAAAGAGTTCAATGAATATGAATTATCCATACAGTTCATTACGATATCGAACGTAGGTTCCCTTCGGAAGCCGGAATACATGCGTGCGTCAAAATCCTCATAAAAATAAAATATATATAGCATATTATATATTAGCATTAGGACCATTTTCGATATTCGTATGGGGTAGAATACATCCGCAATCTCATTTTATCTGATAAGAAGATAAAAGAGGATCAACTAGGTTCTATACAGGGTTTCTCGTATTTCCCCAAACTTTCCAGTTTCAAGCTAAACCACAAGTCCAAAGTCTATCCTTTCCCTTGATTACTCACGGAAGATTTATCCAGGGAGGGAGTAGGGTAGCACAACTGTTCCTTTTTTATTGAGACGGGTCCCAACCACCTGCACCTGGAATGTTCAGTTCAGTCAGAGGTAAAAATCGTTTTTTAAAACTAGCAAAAAACATATCCCAACTTAAGGAAGGAGTTAGTCACTTTTTTTTACCTCGACCACTTCCTTCTCTCGTTTTGTTGCTGATGTTGATGACATTGCTTGCTTTCTATTCAGTTCGGAAGGTTTACCAGCCATTGTCAATTGTCACAAAATGTAGCCGATACACGGAAGGGGTATTTTAAGTGACAATATATACCCTACCCAATACCCAGAGAGCGAGAGGAACGTCATACATTCCCTTTAAAGACGGACTGATTTTTATAAGGTATAAAGAAGGTATTAGATAGCTCCTGTAAAACATTCATGTATCATATCTCTATCTCCCACCCCATGTGCGTAAATAACATCATGAGCGGTTATCCCATGAGTTTAAATGTACTTTTTGACTGGTAATGGTAATATAGGAAAATAAATACATACATGAAGATAAACTGGACTTTGTTAACATCATCTCACTTCCCACAGGAAGAACATATGCATGCAGCTATAGCTATTATGAAATGCACAGTACAGGCGTACCTTGGGTGGTTGCCTGAGTATATTTTTACGGGGTGTTTCACACAAAACAAAAGACAATGAATAAGTTAGTAACAGTGAAGACATGGGCCATCCCGTCCCGTCACAATAATATATCTTTTCCCTCTGCTCTGGAGTTAATGCCTCTCTCGCTTTTTTCTCATGAAAAAATGAAGTCAATTGTTATACTCATCCTTTTCAAATAGGATATAAAAAGGGACTTGAGTTGAAGAGGGAGATTTTGTTACATTGAGTCTATTACAGGGATACATTTTTTAAAGGGTAGGATCCGTATGCATATTCATGCATATTGTCCGATTGTGGTTGTTGTTGCATTACTAATGCATTACACTTTTTACCAGCCATGAGAAATATTTTTTTTAAAGAAGAGGTACCACCAGCGCATTCTATTTTAACAACACATATCGTTGCCCAGTTCGTCGATTCCGTTTATTGGAGAAAATGGGAAGTGACTAGGTTCTGACACTGTGAAAAACACTCACCCGTTGTGTTCTTTTGGGGGATACTTACTACTTACGTACACATATGACGTTATACATTATTCAAAGTATCTTATATGTGGCTTCGCCACAATAATCAACTCGTTTCTGAAAGATGTGCATGTGCACCAGAGGAAAAAAATAAGCCAGTAGTACGTAGATTTTGTGTGAGTGAAGAAGGAGAAGGATGTACAGGAAGCCTTTTGCCTGCTCAGGTCTAGCAACTAATATATTAGGTAAATGCATTGTATCTTATAAAGTTGATCATAACGTCATCATCTTCATAGCACGAACTGACGAACGACAACGGCAGTTGGTTTCGAAGGTGGTTGCGAAAGAGTCCCGTTTTGTCCTATTCGATTATCTCAGTCCCTGAAGTTTTGTAGTGAGTTGGGCGATCTGATCATGATGACCAAGTAAGTAGTAAAAAGTCAGTTGTACATACAGAGGTACCGGTACCTGCTGCTTAAATTACACCATCAGTCTTTTTGCAAACGCCAACAACGCTTCTTCAATCATACTAAAAACTAAGGTATATTATATTCTCCGGACTGCGAAGTATTTTTTCACAGGGGATAAAACGGGAAGAGACGTGGCTCTGTCATTAGTTACTGATTGACTGATTGCAATAATATTACATATTTGCCAGTTCGCATTCTGATCATTATTGAAGCGGTATTGTTTGCTCTTTGTTTGAATGAAAAGTGTAAAATACCTGCTGTTGAAATATTAGTTTTAGATTCAAAAGTGAATGTTATTAAGCCTCAAAAGTATCCTGTTTTGTGCCCTGAGTGTACTGGAAATTTGATTTTACAGTTGTTTGTCCAACAAAAAATATTCAACTGAATGAGCTTTGTATGTCTCTCCCAAACACCATATTTTCTCCTTGATCATAGACTGGAAGTAGGCAAGGCAGTTACTGAAATGTAATTGAGTTTGATTAACTCTCACAGTCTAACTTGTAATCTATCCGACGGATCTTCCGATAAGAAAATTTGAATATCAAAATATATTCTAACGTACTACGGGGGCAAATGACACCGATAATGAAATCCGCATGAAAAATAGGTCCAGAATCAAATCTTAAAACCAAAGTTTTCGAAAATGCACTGGTGAGTTTTCCTTGTGAGTAAATAGGAACGTAAAATCACCGATGCCGACATGGCCCAATACCGATTTCAGTCTGGCTTCCAGTTCCTGGTCTTCGCCCTTCGGTTTATCGTAAATACGGTGAGTCAAGTGGCGAGTGGTGACTGGTAAGGGAAATGGGGAATGGATATCCCTCTCACTTGCCCTTTTTCGTCTAATCTTACCTTCATAATTTGACTGATGATGTGATCAACCTAAGTAAATTTTGAAATAAGAAAGGATTTTTAGTAAAGTGTGAAGGCAAGTATGTTTTTTGTTTGATCAAGTTCACGGTGTGGGTTGATTGACAAGAGAAAAATTCAGTTGAGGAAGACCATGATGATCTCCCACACAAATATCTACAATTTGCAGTCGCATTCACGTATCTGCTATATTCATTTCGACGTGAGTGTAATGTTTTTATGTTCATGTTCAATGGACTTTCCTACCTTCGCAGGGTATTTGTAGTATGTAGCATGAGGTGAGCAGGCAGGCATGGTATTCCACAGCCGACTGTTCCAACCAACTGCTCGGGTAATCATCCTTTTTATGCAACTCCAAATATATTTACTCGTCGGGGAGTTATGGAACTGAACCTCTGGGAGTAATATCGATACATTAAAAGCAGTCTGGCCTTTTGAAATTACGCCACGCCCAATCGTAGAGAGTAAATTTAGGAAAAACAACCACTATTTTATGTCCACTGTGAAGTGGACTTATTTAAGCAGCTCGTGCACGTTTTAGATTTCATTGTACGCAACTTTTTTTAATAAGCTGCGTGGGATTAACTTGCTTGCATACACACAATCATATATAACACACTCATTAAAACTGTCAGAAATGAAACAAATTCTGAAGTAAAACGCGTGGAAACCCCCCAAAATCAAGTGTCAAAATAAATTCATTATCACGATACCAAGCGCGACATGTAAATTCATATAGGGGGCTTCAACTCAATTCCGATATGATTTCGACGGTACCAGCAAATAATGGAGCAAGTACTTTGAAATAGAAGCAGTCGAACTATTAAATATGGATACTGCTGCTTCACAGCGTAGCGTACTTCAATTGTATGCAATTAGTCATTATATGTTATGTTTGGTGTAGTGCAGTGAGGGGAAGGAATGGGAAGGATATATTTCGCGTATAGGTAATTTCATTGTACCATCGTACAACAACAGCTTACTGTTGCAACATGTTTAAAACTTCTGGCCGTCAAACTCAGAACCACAGCCAACTTGAAAATGCACTTGCTGCTGGTTGATACATAACATAAATACTTCAAAAAAAATTTTTGCACAAAAATGTAACAGAGTTGACGCTATGCGCTGCATAAAGTAAAGTGCACTAAAACGTGTTTTATTCATGCATGTACAGCATAATCCCACCGTGTAAATATTTTGCCTAGTTTGCATTTTGCAACCTCCTTCTCATCTCAACTTTTAAGCACATATTATAATATGTTATCCTCTCATTTGTTTTTTTCTAGCCCACGCGACGCGAGTGACAGCAGCGTAGCAAGTCATTTCTGAAGCCCATCAAAAGACAAAAACGAAGGAAATAATTAGACTGCTACTTTTGAAAATGTTCATTTGCTAAAGTGTCAGTGTTTTACAGAAAGTATTACTTTAACAAGAGATTACATCCTGAAAATCCCTTTTCTAGTAGACTTAATAAAGTATCCACAATCCATACACCGCTGTGTATCCATCCATCCACAAATAAAATAGCAGCATCAATTTTGTGAGTGTCTGACGGAACGGAAAAGTGTGTTTGTGTTCTAGTGACGGTGCGGCGGTGGGCATATACTTATTTATTTACTCCTAGTAGCTTTTTCTTAAACTTTATATAGTTTTCTACCTGTTCATTGCCGGAGGTTACTTACTCCTCAAGACATTGTGGGCTCCTTTTTCACTCTTGTGCATCTTACACAGGTGAACAGGCAGGCAGCGCAATAACGTATCATCATACCAAATCACTTTACTTTTAAAACTTGCATGCATAACGTAACAGGTCGTGTACCAAGTTATCAAGAGCCAAGAGGAGATAGAGACTTCTCTGTGTCGTTTTCTCAAAAGGAGAATCATTTGCCAACACACAGTGTTTGTGCTACATAATAGTATGCAGGCAGGCAGTCGGCAGGCATAATCTTAACAAGACATAAGACATATCTAAACTTCATGTCTTGAGAGTTGAGTTGAGTTGAGTGTTGAGTCGCGTTTACCGTACAATCCCGTCTCCTACATGCACATGGTGTACTGGCTTACACGAGAAGATAGAAAACTACCTAATTATTGTAACTTGAGCATTTTCTTCAAAGCATAAACTTGAATGCGTATAGTAATATTTTTTAGGGGAGATGCAGTTCAGAGATGATATTGAGTGTCCTTACCATTCCTCCGCTTCAGTTACAGACATACATTACGGAGGGGAGACAGGTGCCGTGATGCTGCCGCTTCTCTGATACGTCGTGCTAAAATTGTATTATGAGTGATACACAGGTGTGTGTTGTGATGTGATCTAATAAAGTGAACAATTTTGTGCTATATAAATAACGCGTAGATATTGAGTTGTTGTCGCGCACCTACTTCCCTATATCTGATGCATACATGACATCAAGTTCAATTTAATGTCGTGGATGAAGTGCACGTAGCATTAAACTGATTTACCCGTTGTGGAGGAAGCTTTTGGAAGGACTTTTGCAATTCGCCAGCAACTAGAGTGAATTGAAGCGTAGTTTGGTTTAGAGGTGCACACGCTGCACACTGTGCAGCAGGGATTGTTTTTCGCATTGTCAGCAATTTAAAGATTACATTGATCGTGATGTCGTTCTCATCTCTTCCATTGGGAAAACACCTGTGGCTCTTTTGCCTCCTTCTGCCCTCCATCTCAGCCCAAACCGGGTAAAATATTATTTTATTTGCTAATTCCTTTTGGTAAAATTATTTAGAAGTGAGACTTGCTCGAGTCCGAGTTGAGCTTGAGATTACAAACGCAATGTTTAAGATAATCTTGTATTCAATACATCTCCTCGACGCAAACAAAAAAAGCTAATTAGTCACCACCGCGAGAGAAAAAAATCTTTGAAAGTGGGTAATGCGTGGATACCTCCAAGAAACTGTGCCTTCGAGCGGATCATGAATCATAATTTTTTTTTGCCATGTCCTGTGTTTACTCATTCCTTTTTTACGTAACGACACATATTCCCTCTGAATTGAATCACAACGTGCTTATTTGGTAGGATAAATTGGAGATGAATGAGACCATTGTGAAAAGTTATGATAGTGACGTACTCTTGTGTGCATAAACGCTACGCCTTAAAATTCTCAGCAACGTTGGCTATCAGTGAGTGTCCTTCTCTTAAAATAATGTTGTGTAATGTGCCAATATATATTATGTGTGTCTGTGTACATGCAAATCGTGTACTCCATTTCTCCTCCATTTACACCGTGGGCGTACCAGCCTTTTTTGTACGACGATGATGTTAATTGTGTGATGTGATCGCAAACATTGTGTTCTATACGCTACACGTTTGAAAACATCATATTCCCTTTGCAACGACTTTTTATTTTGGTTTGGCCATCATCCTCAAACAAAAATGCATATTATTTTGTGCTTGTGATTTTGCGTGGTCGTCCCACTAAAGTTCAACGCATGACGGACAAACGAAATCGAAATTTTTTGCACCTTTTTCCTATATCCAAACAAAACAATTGAGAAGCAAACCAAGTCTAACAATGCATGTGAATACATATCATGAAAAAATCTTGGTTTTTGTGTTCCTTTTCCTTTTTGCCATCAACTTTCCATTCCCTTTTAGAAAAGTCTGCTGAAAGGCTGTTCACTCGGCTTTGTTTGCTTTTTATTTCATACACAGTATGGATATTATGTTGAAACAAGGACCATCTCCTAAAGATCCCCACATAATATAAACGTGTGGCTTTTGGTTTGGTGTACATGTACATGTCCGTATTAATGTATGCTCATGTTCGCGTTTCCGTTTTCTACTTAATCACTTTACACTTGAAATTAGCACCAACCAACAAGCAAAATAAATGTGTAAAAGGTGGTAAAAGTTCTTTTAGAGGGAAAACTAGAGTGGATTGCGAAGTAATGTGGTTTGGGTACAAGGAGATAAAAATGATGAGCAAAAATTAATGCTCGGGCTAATGAGGTTTGACTTGACAGAGGAAGTATTCAAATATTGAAATGGCACTACGTTGTTGGAAATGCAGTTAGCTCGTTTCTCTCAAAAATACGGAAATGATGCTGATGAATGGCCAGCACAGATAAATGCTTATGTTTTTGTAAAACTGCAGTGATAGACATGTATAATTACCTAGTATTTTGCATTATACGTGCATGTACAGAAGGTAATGATCAAAATGCGTGTTGAAAACTAGAGCAGATGTGTGCATTGTGTAAGCAAGCACCATTACTCAACTCGGACAAACATACCATGTTGGATGTTGGATGTACAGTACATACCTAGATATTTTTCGATGAGTGGAGATGACAAAGCTTTTGTTTTGTGGCCAGTGTGATATTGTTTCATTTGTTGTGGATTCCTATTTTTTGAAGGTCGTCGTACACCATAATAGCTCCAAAAACACTGCGGCCCAATTTACCTTACAACGTTGGAGTTAGCGTGGAGGCGGCGTCGCCGGTCACATGTGGTGGTATCTATAAGAGCAACTCATAGCTCTGGAGGGAGCTCCTCGTCAACTCAACAAAATGTGATAGATCCGAGGTCAGGATCAAGTCAGCTTATTACGTTGCAAGTAAGTTCTACAAGTTTCAGAACTCAAAGTTCTCCATACGCTTCTCACATATCATCGCATCGCATGTTTTCAAATACTATGGAGTTCACACCCAACAACTTCTGACAGAGGTGTTTATGTACGCAAATCAAAGTCATGCCCTGCTTCAAGAAACTTTTTCCCACGTCTTCAATACTACCTCCTTTGATCCAATGTGCCCATATGAATATCCCCTGTGGCACAATTCCCCTGATTAACCCTATTTAAACAAAGACTTTTACTGTTTCACATAACAAGCATAATAAGCTACCCTTAGGACTAGATATACAACTAGAAGAAGTGTAGGTACTCAGTTTTCTTTCTGTAACAAGATAAATAGGAAGGACGGCTTGACATGCAATTCCTGTGCGATTACAGTCGTGGAGCCAATAATTCATGTGACTTCGTCTTTTCACACTTTCACAGAAAATTTGAGTATTTTCCTTCTGGTTGCATAACCTGGTGTATCAGGAGATGGCGTATGGTTTTTAAAATGTATTTACACATTTCACATTCCTATGCGTCAACAAACAGTTGTTCAATGCGCATTCTGATACATACCATTAAATCAGGAATATGAGTAATACTGACGACCGATTAGGTAGCAAGATCCGCAACGGGCAAATTCCTCAATAGGGTCAGAAGTAGAGAACAAATGATGTGTAGTATATGAAAGGAATTATTAGCTATATCTCGTCATTCTCGTCCTACCACAATACGTTTGTTTAAATAACAAAATAAAAATAAATGCGGAATTTGAAACAGGGAATTACTGATTTTCTAAACAATACGGTTCGCGTAAATAGGGTCTCTTTCAAAGGGGAAAAATCTTAATCGAAGGGATTATCGAAATTCAAGAACTGCGGAATTTGACAATGTACGCTGACGACCATCTAGTCAGTGATGAGGAAGGTCGTCTCGGTCGGACAAACTGCACAAGTCCACGATATAATTCTGTATTATAATCTCAATATCTCAACGTGAGCAAAAACGCATGCATCTTATAAGTTTCAAACTTCAAGAGGCAAGAAGCGAGATCTACGCGCAAAATAATAATCTCATACATCGCGTTCGAACAAAATCAAGTGATTTTGTAGTTACCGATGCATATAACAAGCAACGTCCTGCCGGAGATTACGATGCTAATGCACCTAAAAAATACTTAGCTTGACTTATGTTGTGCTGCTCCTGTCATGCCTTCTTAATTTCAGAAGCAAAGAGTTAATTTTGCTACGTACTTGAGACTCCTGTGAAGGATTTGTGCTGCCATATGCCATTGAAATAGAGTGAGTTTTGATGCTCTGAGTCCTCCAAAGGAATGCTGCGCATATGTATGGAATCAATTAAATTTTAATAAATCGGGGTAGACACACTTGGAAAAAATTGCAAGGAGCAAATAGAGAACGCAACTTTAAAATGTCTTTAAAAATATAGAATCCTT
>JAANSN010001955.1:0-28023 GCA_036850665.1 Dicranocentrus wangi | reverse complement strand
GTCAAACTATTTTATTTTCGCTTTCAAACTGTCTTGCCGTTTGGGGTACAACACAGTGCAGATACGGGCGGGTGACGTTGGTACCTACTAGTCAGCCACATTTACGGTTGCCCCTTAACCCTAAAAATTCATGAATAGGTCCAAAAGTGCTGCGGATTTGAGCACAAGCTGGATTCTGGGATTATTCAGCCAGCCGAAGGCGTTTCAGTGGAAATCGGTTCAAATAAATAAATAATGGAAATTATAGATTAGCACTGTGAGGAGAGCACACACGACACGAACTCCAAAATGGCATAATAATATTCAACAGAAGTCGTCGTAGTCAGTTGTCACTCTGGTTTACACAATGTCTGTCATATTTCCTCGTAATCCCTTATTATTATTCATAGAGGAGGCAATGAAAGCGTTATAAGTAAAAAAAAACAGGGAAACATTTTGGGATTCCAGGTTGAACAGCGTCATTCGTTCGGCGCTGCCCAAAATCCAATCTCAAACTTGTACCATCATATGCCATTCTGAATTTTACGTGTTGACAAACTGCAGCACCACCGCCTATTCCCAAGGACATTAAGTGTTTTACTCCAAAAAAAAACTGGATGCCTGCCTTGCTGGCCGTGGTGGAGGAAAACCTCCGTAGCGACAGATTAGGTTCCACAAGCAACCCAAGTAGGTGGTGTACCCGGAGAAAATGTTGTAAAATTTTCTATTACATTCGTTCTATAATGGTAGAAGTCCTATTTATGCATGCAGCCAATTTTCAACTTTCAATTCACAATTTTGACCTAGCTGCTGAACTGGAAATAACAAAGAAGAAGGATTCCAATTTATTTTTCCCAATCTACGTGTGTGATTGAAACTCATTGTTTACACCTATCCGACCTGCTATGCACCACTTTGTTGCAAGTTGTTTTGGTGGTTCACTTCGAATGACTCAATTCGTTGCATACATACTCTCTCTCTATTAGTCACCATATTTTCATTCAGGGTTGGCTTAAAGGGGAGTTTTAATGTGACACGACTTGCCATGCTACGTTCGCATATAATGTAACAAAGTGGAGTCATAATCATATGTCATCATAATAGTGAACAAACAACGTAGTTATTTGGAAACTGGCGTCGTATTCTCGTGCCACTTACTAATAATAAGAATCCACTTGATTGACCCACCTGAAAATCTTGAGAGGGATTGGACGGAGGAGGTAAAAATATTCCAAGAAATTTCAGAGTGGGCTCGATTACCATTATGTACCCTACTGTACTGTACTGAAATAAGCAAATCAATCTTCCAATCCCCCGCTGGGTGGGCTTGCACCTACTCTGCTCCCTCATATATTTTCATTTTTAATGTTTTATTTAACTGGCGACAGGTTGGCCAAAAGCGGTGTTCATGTATAAGCAGGGCAAGGGATTTCTCTGCATGTGAATTACATTACTTAAGAACTGGTTTTGTCGTTCTCAGCAAATGTCAAATTACAGGTCAAATAATTCGGAGCAAAATAGTACACCACCACCTCGTCGCCACTCGCCTAAGGAAGAGGAGGAGGAGGTGGAGGCATGCATAATCCTTGTCAAATCGATTTATTGAACAAGAAAAAAGGCTTTATTTATGAGGATAAATTTCTGGAAACAAGGGGAAGACTCACTCCTCCTGCATGATCGTAACTAATCTCTAGTGTTCCAGGCCCACAGCAGCAGGAAAACAATGTTTCTCTCCAATATTATATGGACTTTAACCAAAAATGTTTTTCTGTACATTACGCGAGAGAAGAAAGAAGTGCATTCGCATTCCGACTTCCAAGGTGGTTGACATTATTTGGAAAGGCAAGAATAACAGGAGGGGTGAGATGAAAGAGTGCGTTCTAAAAAAGCACATTTTTATTAGAATTGAGGGGTTAAATATTCCCCCGAGCGAGGTGGAGTGGAGAGAGCAGAGACCTTATTGCGTCACCAAAATATGGACTCTGTCTTTAAAAACCATTTCTTGTTGACTTTGAGTGAGCCACTGGATATATTATTGCCTAGGTGAAAGTCCTTCTTCTCCTTCTTAACTGCTTTACCTTCTCGGAGGGAGGAGTTGAAAGGAAGTGAGCTGTAACAAGACAATAATAACAGCTCTGGGACTGAATGCTCGAACATGTGGAGAACTACACTAGTTTTCTTTTTCACATTACGCCTTGATGCTCCAGTTCAACGAGGCTATTTGTCAACGAAAAAAAAAACATTATCAGGGAAAGTCTGCATGACGACGACTCTATGTCTACCTCAATCTCAACACCGGCTAACGATTTGCGACTGTCGTTGTTTTAGTTGGATATGTATGAATTTTGGATATGATTTATTGAGCTACGTGATTTTTAAATATGAATTTGTCGATTTTCTTATTCGATAGGGATTTCTGGTTTGTAGATGGGAGCCATATTCACATGGGATGTGTTCCCTCGTCGTCGTACTAATTTTACGCACTTTATACCCAATGCATCTAATTGGTGGTACGTGGAATCATGAAGGCAAATTTGTAAAATTAGTAATTTGAACTGGAGCATTAAACTTTTCTAACTCGTTAATTAACACTGCCCAGCAGAACGTTTGTAGACCATCTATATTGTTTGTCTCAATTTGTCCTTCGTCAGAAACTAATAATCATGATTTCAAAAGATGAAGCATATTTTTCAGCTAAATATTGCTAACCAGAAAGAAGGATTCATAATATGGAAATAATAGTGGAAATGGTTTCTTGGAATACATGGAATCCCCAGGACCAAAAAATCCAGTACGATGAAATTCAAACTTGCTTCTTTGGAATTCCGAAAAAGTGCATAAAATTGGTATTTACAGCCCACCAAAAAAGTCATACACAAAAAAAGGATGCAGAACTTTAAAAAAATCCTCCGCCCCAACGGTACATATATCATCCCGTCAGAGTTTCTTTACTTTCTTTCTGGTGTGCAGATTTTTGAAGGACGTGGTTGTAAGCTTAGCTCCGCTCGTGTGTAAAGTGAAAGTTTGGAGAAACTGTTGCAGAGAGAGAGAGAGAGAGAGTTGCATAAATATGGCATCTCTGCTGACTCTGGCCCGCTTTGAATTAAACTTGACTAAAAAAATGCAGTTTCCATTCCCAAGATGTATGGAAATGAATGCAGGAGAAAGTGAAACTAAAAGTCGGGAGGAGGAATGGTGGAGTGAAGGAGAAAGGCGAGTCTCGGGCTTCCTCCTCCTTACCCCAAACCAAACAACCCGACCACTAGAAACCAAGTCAGAGTCTCAGAGTAAAAAAATTATTAGTGCAGCGTATATAGGAAGTATAAAAGCAAGTTCACATCAAACCTATCATTTTGTTGGCATACATTCTATCCATATATCCACCTTATTGAATCGACAAAATATGGACGTTGCGTTGCGTTGCCTGCCTGCAATTTGCCTGCTTTTTCGGATGCATAATTATGAGCTAGTTTCTTGATTCGATTCGAATATATAGATTCCAGGCTTCAGTTCAGTGCTAAACTTTTCCAGATTTCCTCCCACTTACGGATATTGTATATGCATGTATATCATGAATATGAATGAAAGCTTGGGAAGACACTTTGCAGTTAGAAGCAACAGGAAAGAAGTTTTCAAGTTCACATTGAATTATGAACGTAACGAAAAGGAATGTACAACTTCAAAAAGCATTCACAACTTCCAGACATCATCACATGTCTACAATGTTCTGTCTGCTTGCTAAAATGTACGTAAGACTTGTGAAAAATATCTTGCAATTAGAATTATTATTATTACGCAAGTCTGCCGCTGTCTGGAATCCTTTCCAAAATAATGTGTTTCTCTGGAATTCGTTATTTCCTCGAATCCCTGTTTTACAGACTTGCGTCTGATCAGTGAATGATTTAGTGCCATGAAAGCATTGTCATGTATTTTAACTCAAACATTATTTTATGGAAATAAATTCCTGGTAAGCGCAAGGCCTTCTACTACGTCCTAATCCTGTTTGTCCCAAGTTCGAAAAAGTTTTTGTCATTTCCAGAGACTATTATTGCACACATTTGATCAATTTCCATGAAAATGAAAACAGCCCATGTTCCTGAAACTGAAATCATACTGCTGACAAAGTGGGAGGCCACATAAAAGCTCTCCCGTCTTTGCTGATATTTGATATTATTTCTCACTCAGTTTCGTCACTCGTCACTCCTCCTCCGCCTAAATACGTAAAGCACGTGCGAGAGAGGCAGGCGCTTTGTAAAAAAAATTAATTAATCATGTTCATTAAAGGAGTAAGTTTGAAGGACTGAAGGGGGGGCTCATCAAGTAGAAAAAACTAAAAATTCGGGGTAAGGCTGGTGAATGAATTGCATTTCCGGGAATTAAAAAAAAGCTTAAACAGAGGATTATTTACAACTTGGGCAGTAAAAAATAATTTCCCTTGTGAAAGGTGGAGCCGAGAGCCGAGCTGTTTGTCCGATTAATAAAATATTTTAGTAATTTATTTGTGCAAGTTTATAATCTAAAATAGTCTGTCTGTCTGCGAGCTAGAATCCAAGCCCATATCACGTGTACATACGTACTCACTCGTGACGTTATGGAGGGACTTAAAGTGTATAATAAATATCAATCAGTGCTTGAAACAAAGGCGGCTCATGCTGGAAAATGAAGATGGGCCAAAATATTGTTATTATTAGGATTATTAGGAATCGGTAGTAGTAGGGCATTACACTAACTAATAACCGAGAACCGAGGAATCTGGTTTATTCAAGAAATCAAGACACCCCAGCTGCGGGTGGCACAGCTGCTGCTATTTCTGCAGACCAGCAATAAATGCCTAGTGTTGGACACAGAAACCTGTTACATGACCATCAAATTGATTTACAACAACAAAGTACTGCACTGCATTTAGGTATGTATGTAGGGAAACACTCCACCGCACTGCACTACTGGCTGTGCGTGGATGATGTTTAGTTTAGACCGGCTTAATTATGCCGAGACAGCCAAAACAACCACAAAACTTGTCATATTATTAATGATGTATGGTATGCTTTCTCTGTAATCTAAAATGGAGGGGGGAGGTGGAGGAAAGCTACTAGGCGGAAGAAGAGGACGACGAGGTGGAAGACTGCTATTACTACTACTACGATTATCCCTAAAATACATTAGGATAAACAAAAAGTTAGTCAGTTGGCTTGTGAGCCGAGGAGGCAGGCACGGAAGAAAAGAATGGAGGAGAATGGTTTTTCACACACAAAGTGAGAAATCCCCTTTTCCGAACCACATATTTCCTCCCGACTTACACACTTTTGGAGTTTGGAGCAGTTGAGCAGCAGTAGTAGTAGTGTAAAAAGCGATATTGCATGTACAACATGCACAAGTAAATGACGGAAGGAATCTACACAAGTTACCTAAATACAATTCTGACAACGACGATTTTCCTGTATCACTTGTTGGGATTCTAGTAGAAGAGGATTTTGTTACATTGTCAAAAACGGATTTGCACTTGAGCACCGGTGTTTATAAAGAGAATATAACCGCATTATTGTTTGTTTAGACACCCCCGCGGAGTGTACACTAACTAACTATTCCGTTCCTGGCGACAGATCCAATCAAAATTCCACAACTGCAAAAAAATGCTGCTAATTCTTATTGAATTCACAATTTCAGAAGATCATATAATCCAGACCTTTCTTCAACTCCGCGAGACTCCCCTCATTAAACATTTAACTACATGCCTTGTATTGGCTATTGTTCCAGCCTGGTGATCTGAATGCACAACTGTGACATTCTTTTGACGGAGAAGAAGGAAGAAGCCGGGCAAATAAATAATTAAACTTTGAGTTTGCTCTTTTTCTAGCCATCCTAATCAGCTTATAAAAATAGTGATCAAGAACAAGAGCCCTTGTGACCTGGAACCGGCTAAAGTGACGACGAGTCTCGGGGAAAGTTGCCAAAAATATTATTATCATATTTTTTAAATAAATTTCATATCAACACTTTTTTTTATATAGACAAGATCCAACCTCTGAGCAGAAGACTAGCCTCCCACCCGCCACCCCACCTCAAACCTTAATAGCAACAACAAGAAAAAACAAGATTGCTGATTATACATGATCATACTTAATTTGAAGGGGGAATTCCGTAAATGAAGGAATGGAGCGCAGCGGCACGGCGTTGGACTAGTAGTACAATGTCGTGAGTTGCGACGCCAGTCGGATTATCACATGCAGAATTTATGAGCACATGTGTAATTAATTTTTATCTGGTTGGATGTGCAGCTATACCTCCTCCTCTCCCCTCCGTTCAACTACCATCCACAATAATGCAAGTTTCGACGAGGAAAGTTTATTTTATAAATAATATGAGGTGATGCGCCACGGAGTCCCGCTCACCCGGGCATTTCCTGGGTGCTAAAAAGCTAAATCCATAAATATGCAATACACACTTGCATTCACCCCGCTTATTCACCATTGGAAAATACACCAGAGTTTCTTCCGTGCCAAAATAGGACATAAAAAACTATGTATCATGCTATGTTATCCGACTTTCAGCAGAAAGAGGACAAAAAAAGACTAATCCTTCGTAGCCCACCATTTTATATTTTGTCTCTGGTCATGACCACCACCATCATAAAACACGTTTTTGTGGGAGGACATCATCACAATAATATAATAATAACTAAGTATGTTATCTAACTCCCAAGTTGATAGAGTTCCACAGTTTTGTGAGCTAGTAGTGCATTTCCGACCACAACTCATGCTTCCTCCTCCCGTCCATATCATCATCCTCTGCGGTTTTCCATCATCATCATCGCAAACTATTCCAGCAGCAGCATTCCAAACACTTATCCCACTCAACGGACACCACTTATGCAATAATATGAGGCAGGTTTTTGGTAAACCTGCTGGCTGGCAAGCAAAGGCTCGTATTTAAAAAGACAAATCAACACAATTATTTTTTCACGGTTGTTGGCTACAAAGCTATATAGGTTTAGTTGAATTTAGAAAGCAGCAGACGTATCCCGAATCCCGATTAAGGTGTAAACTTCCAGGAGTTTTCAGGAGTGAGTGTGATGATGATGATGATGATGGTGTGTGTGTGTGTGTGTAGGTAGGTACGACACGATGATCATGTATGATTGGTTCTTGCATAGAGAATTTAATAAGACTCTCTAATCCTCTTTGATCTCCCGTGATCCCTTTCCTCCTCCTCCACCCTCCCCGAAAAAAAAAATCATTCCAAGAATCCTTGCTCGACGACTCCCTATAAAGTCTGCGCGAATTAGCTAGGTATTACGGGAAATTAATTGATGAATCGTTTTTTTTAGGAAAAGTATGGTATTACTAAACTTTCGTGTTGCCGTTGCCACCTTGCGCCTAAACTAGATTGTGTCTTTGCTAATCCCCTTCAAATCATTCAAACCATCGTCTTCATGTGTTATTATGTATTAGTCTTTGTTCGTTCGTGGAGACAGACGCACAGAAGTTATAACAACATTAGGTATTACATTATGTCCCGCATCTCGGCCAACTCGCTTTCTTGTACCTTACAAAAATCAATCCTAGCATAAACATTGGAGTAGTATTGTGCTGGTTGACTAAATTTGGAGGAGATTGAGGAGGAGATGGCAAAAAAAACCCACAAAAGTAAAGTCCATAAGGTTCAAATCGTATTGCAGCCCTTCACCGCATAAGTACATACTACCTGCATCCTTAAAGTGAATAGGCATGTGATAAGGAGCAGGTTTTGCATGGGAGCATGTAAGGAATATGAGGATGAGGAGGGACACAAGTGCATTATATATAGCCTTCCATAATAGTACATAATATATTCCAACAAAGCATAGTAAAACAAGTCTGAGTCTGAGCCTCTGTGCATGAGTTGTAGATTTCATTTCAAGTTGCAAAAAAAAAGTGGCCCCCTTGTTAGAATGTTCCAAGAAGCAAGAAACGCAAGGAAAAAAACTACCTATTCAAAATTCATGGTAATATAAGTACTTAGAAAGGGACAGAAAACGAATTTTGGAAACTCCTGGCGTGATGTATGAATAGCTCTAGCTCTACAAAACTACGGCAACTTTCTTTTTTTTTGTCTTTTTAAATAGATACACGAAACGAACTGGATCCTGCTCAAGCCAGATCTTAAATATATACGCTCAGCTCAGGTAAATTGTGTAAATTTTCATGGTTGTGTAAAGGTTAGGTAGGGTGTAAAAGCTAGTAGTATAAATTCCCACGTTGTGCCACAAAAGGCATCCAGTATGCAAAAGGGAAAAGATTAACAGATTAAATGAAAGTCAGAGGCGGCGGCGGTGGCGGCGGAAGTCGGGGCTCATTTATATGACACTGAAAACGTTTTCACATTCTCATTCACCTGTCACCATGACTTAGCAGCGAGGCAAAGTGTTTTTAGTACGTACGCGACCAAGATAATATAGAGGCACAGGTGGAGACCTATACACCTCAAAAGTTATTATTCCGGTGTGTCAAAAAAAATCGATGACTATAATAAACTCGGGGAAAACTGGCTCAAAGGAAAGTTGCATAGTTTTTTTTAGCTGGTATATAATCCCAGCATGCATTCACGTGGTGATCACCTTGAACTGTCTCATTAACCGTTGACCTCTGACTCTGTACGTACTCACAGGTGAGGGGAGTGGAGGGTGAGGAGCGCCTTTATAAAAAAATCATATCATGTTATCCCATTCTGGCTTCCAGTTTAAATTCCACACAACGGCTCCGACCGACAGACAAGGAACAACTTCAAACGAAAATCATGATGATGCAGCTTCGGTTTTGCTTGTCCTCTCCTCTCAATACCACATTAAACAAGCTTAACTTTGCAAAATCCATCCCCTTCACTGCGGGTTAGAGTGAGTACAGTACTCTCAGAGTATATCGTTGTTGTTTTTTCGCTGAAAGGGTGACACTTGCAACGCGCATTATTATTTTACAGAAAATCCCTTTTTGCATCCATAATCCGAGTGAAATCCCATCCTCCCAGCTTGCTCTAAAAGTATAAAATTTCCCTTGATAGTAGCCAAACGTCAATAACCATAAAGCTAAAAATAGCATGTAAATATCGTTGAACTACAAACGAACGAGGGGAAAAGGGCCAAAGGCAGTTAGCTCTTCGTACTCAATCGAAAATCAGCAGGGTTTAGCTCAACTCAAACAAAAATGGGGATCTCCATTGATGATCGTCGACTTTTGACGAAATAATTACATCTCTAAACTCTCGCTGATTTGGAAATAAAAACCACAGCGGAAAGTAGTGCCCTTTTCTCGACCTCTCTTTTGAAATCCTCCAATCACTCCCATCCCATCCCTCCCCCTGTGGAGGTGACCAATAATTTTGCCCATTAGCATAGCCTAAATAAAAAAGCCAGAGTTCGACTTTAATTCAACCCACAGCGTGCTGCTCACCCTAGGACCACCTCAACCTCAAACCTCATTGTTTCTTCTTGAAGGTGAGGTGGTGGGTAAAGTGATACCAGCCAGACTTTCGTTCGTGTGTGTCGTGTGTATCGCATCTCTCCCTTCATATCTGGTGGCATGCTTCGTACTCCGCTCACATCAGATATGATATGAAGCACGTAGTCATCTCTGCAAAAAAACGAGGTCCCTTGGGAACCTCGCTCGCTCTTTCACTTCCTCTCGCGGCTGTCCCTCTTCATCTCTCTCAATACTCACTTTTCCCAGCAGTAGTACTAGCGTCAGTGCAGCAGTATAGTTTTTTTGTGTGTGTGCAAACACATCACAACATGATTTGCATATGAGAGCAGCGTACATAAACACTTGTGGCACCATGTTTGGATAATGTGTACAAGTGTTCATGCCTCCCATTCTCGCAATTCCAGAAGAGCCAAAAAAAAAAAAAGTTTTTTTTGTGAGCTGGGTTTTTCTTTTCCCCTTTTTTCATGAAAACGGACAGCAAGGCAGCATTCCACATTCCACCAAGGGACATGGAGCGGCGGCAGTCGGCACGGGTGTTTGCTGTTTGCTTCTAGCCGAGCCGGTGGAATTATTACACCAGGAAAGAAATACCTACATTGCTGCACTATTATATTATAGTCCACACATCACACCACCCCGTGCGTCCGTATACCCGTATCCGTATATATAAAAATAAATATAAAATGTGTGTGCATTAGCCGACCCAGGACATGTACTGTAACAACGAACGACAACTAAATGCGTCCTTTTACTTCCTTCTCCTCAGTCAGTTCTCATGTACATAAAGAGTGAATATTTATTTAGGGGATAAAAACACAATGGTTTTAATACTATAGCTAGCAGCGCTACAGGCTTTTCCGTCCGTGAGTGTTGCACACTTGTATTTTCTTTTTTGAAAGAATGAAGTGGTTCACATGACAAAAAAAAATCCGAGACTTATGACAAGCTTATTTCAGTCAGGACGCTAGCCATTTCCCTTTTTTTTAACTGTTATCTACATACACAGATGCTGGGGATATGTAGGTTCGGAGGAGGAGGAGGGTTGGTTAGTCGGAGGAGGTTGTTGGAAACGTGAGAAGAAGAAACGTTTCACACTTTTTTTTTATTAAATGATATGTTTACTGTTTGCTTTTTCCGTTTTGAGGATGCCTTGTTATCTGGGCCGCGTCACGAGCTACAAAAGAGAAGAGCCATGCAGTCTGCAAGGACTTTCTTCCTTTCCAACTATTTCAAAATGATAAATCTGGAATATGGAATGATCAAAAAGGAGCTGCTTCATGTCCGTGTAGGAACCTCTTTCCAAAATGGGGATAAGCATATGAGTAGGAAATATATATGTATAACCAAAACGGGATGTTAGCAGCAGAAAACTCTCACTTTTTGTGAGTTAGATGCTCTCAAGAGTAAATTGTAGGTTATCAAAAGAGTTACTACTTGGAACGTGAGGGACGTTCAAACGGGATTTTCTTCGGTAGTAGTCAAGTAATGCCAAGATTTTACACCAGCAGCCCCCAACCTGCATGCATGCATGATGACAAAACAATTGTCACACTTCTGGAACTACAAAATTTATTTTACCTAATTCGCAAGTAGTTTTTTTCTAAGCGTCGTGAGTTGTGTGCCTCTTTGTTTGTTTGCTAACTTGTGTCGTATGTGACGCGGGGGCATCTATACTAAATTTCCCATTTCAAAAGCATAAATATACAGCATTACTTACATTTTCAAAAAAAATAAAAAATTCAGTTTTTTTTTCATGTAATTGTGTATCCTGGCTGACGTGTAGTAAGGTGAAAGGAAATGAGGATTTTTCAAACGAAACAAACAACATCCACGTGGCTTCAAATTTCAAAAGGAGACGGGAAGAAGTAGAGGAAGGTTATTGTTTCAGAGGAAATGATTAGTCGGAAAACGACGTTAACGAGCACGAATGACACAGTATTATTTAAATATGGAGCATGTAACATGATCACCACATGTGGCAACACAGCAGCTCACTAAAGTTCATATAGCATCTTTGTGACAATCAAAGTAATTCATTAAATCCATATACTTATTTGGAAACATTTCTTCTCTTCTCACTTCCAAAAGTTCCAATCCATGAAACTAAACAGGTAACATGTCTGACCTTATACAAGAAAGAAGAGAAGAAGATATTTCTTACCAAGAAGATATTTCTCCTCTACACATTGCATTGTCTACGCCTCTACGTGTGATGATATTCTCAAACCCATGCGAATCTCCATATATATACTATTATAATACACAGGTAAGAAATGAAAATGGGAGTTTATTTTTTTTTGCAAAGAGTGAGTATACTCATGAAAAGAGCCCATTGTCTCTCATTAACTTGAGTTACCCTTTAATGATAAAAAAAAACCTTTTGAGCCTCTGCACCTCTTCTCTTCTCTCCGCATTCCCCGTAACAAGCTGGCCCATTTCATGCTTCAATTACATCATTATTATAACACTCAAAGTGAAAACTGGGCTCTTTTTAATTTCCTTCAAAGTTGACTCCCTTTCCGACATGCACGTGTTGATGACGATGATGACAAGGGGCTGCTGACAGGTGGCAAAATGCTGCTATAAGCCTGGAGGATTTTAAAGATTTTAAATCTAAAGTAAAGATGGTAGGAGAGTCAAGGTGATATAATATGTTCCTCAGCTTGGTTTACAAAAAGGCTGACTATATATACCTGGCTGTATTCCATGTCAACCAACACTTTGTATTCATACCATATACCTACCTGCTGACAGAGATTCACTGAAACACCAGACCGATGCAAAAATCACAAGAAGAATCATACACGCTCGCACCACCCGTCATTCCAGAGAAACTTTCGGAGAAAATGGGGCTCCCTTGCCTTGTTGAAAAGAGGCTTTCGCTTTTTGATGCAGTGTGGCTAAAGAAACTCACTCCTCTTTTGAACTTGATATGAATTCTTAATAAAACCACCAAAACACACACACACCTTTGAAGAAAGGGAAAAAAGTGACCTTGTTTCCAGAGCAGATCTTCTATTTTTAACAAATCCACCATAATACACATACACACACACACACACACACACAAACGCCAGCTATTTCCTATCCTTCCTGTTGTACCTCCTCTCATTTCAAGTGCAGATGAGTTTCCTTCATTCCCAAAAAAAGCTTCGTCATCATCAGCAGCTTCTTCAGCTTTAAAACTTTTTTCAGAGTTTGCCCAGAGGACAGGAGAGAGAGAGAGAGAGAAGAGCTCTTTAAAGAATAAGACGGAAGATATAGTTCAGCACGTAATTTGCAATAAAGCGTACGACCGAGTCTTCAAAATGAGTGACATTTTGAACAACACGTTGTTGAGCAACTAATCATTTGTGGACCAAGTGATGCGCGAACATTTTCCCACCCGCGGCGAAAGCAACAACTCTCTGAACTCTGCTGCTCATTTCCGAATTTAATTTACAATTTAACCTCCAAAGACAAATGTCATGAGGTACACACAGGTTGTGATGTGATGCACGTGTGCACTTATTAAGCGTGAAAGAAAGATGTTCTCCCTTTCATGCTGGGTGGGACCTCCCTCCCTTCCGTGCCGAAATTGAAATAAGGAGGAGGAACAACGTGAGCTATAAGAAGGAGGAGAAGAAGAAGACAAAGGTTGACATGGAGATTTGCACCCGGTCCAAAAGCAAATAAAAAATTCCTTTGCTTCAACACTGAGCCAGTTTCATACAGATTATTCCCGATTTTATTGTCCCTTTGTGCCTCCTTTTTTATTCGAGAAGAAACAGCCATTTCAATGCAATTTCACTTGCATAATATGTTACTATAGAAGAGAAGCCAAAAAAATAGTAGCATTTTTTTACTAGGTTTGATTCTAAAAGCATCCCCGCCGCTTTCACACACTGGAGAGTAAAGGAATTCCAATGGAACCCACGAGACAAACTCACATCTCATATGACAAAGTGAAACACGCATTCCATTCCATTTCGCATGATATACTCCTTTTCAGTCAGAGCTCCGTCTTCTCCGAGCTCTTGATCAGCATTCCTATTAATCAAATTGGTGAAATGAGCTAAAACTACTTGAGTTAGCGAGAGAAGCAAAACGAAGGAGGTTTTAAAAAGAAAGTCATTTCTGAAATGCTCGTTCGTAGACATCAAGTCAAAGGAAAAAATGAAAGCAATCTTGTTTTCAAATAAGGTCTTTCTCTGGCTGTCTGCCTCCCCCCTCCCTCCCCCCTCCATCCCTTCTTATTTGTTACCTTTTGGAGAAAAATTAGGTGAGTTTTCTAGTGTGTTATTGCTTGTCCAGGAAGGAAAGGGAGTTTGGTCGGTGAAAATAGAAACATGGTATACGTACGTACTACGTACATGATGATTCCAGGCAGTTCCGAACTAATTGCAGGTCTGTTACATTGGTGGCATTCATCAGAGAGGAGTAAATGATACCGGATGCAGGGCAAAGGAAAAAGGGGGAGTAATTATATGACGATAATTGATACGATGGAAGGGAGAGCCCTTTCCGGCGGAGAGATAATGATTGCGAGGAAAATGAGATTAAATTATCTCAGACTAGTAAGGAGAAAAAAGGATTGCGTTGCCCTTTGCCCTATTAACTAATTCACTGAACTGGAAGAGTCACTACCACCGTGGCTGCTTCCATTTCACAAAAAACACATACACACAGGTTTTTAACCTAAAAGGAAACTGTCTATATAGTTTTTTTTGGTTGGGCTATATCATTACCATTCCATCCATCACACTCTTCGTCAGTCAGTCACTCGCTCGCTATGAAATTAAAGTGAGGTGGTGGTGGCAAGATGTTTTAATGGTAGCAAACTGTTTCAATTGATGTCGTAATAACTAGGACTAGCAGAATACCTGATAATTACTGTTTTTTTCTTCAAATTCAATCCTTTCTTCCTGTCCCTACAAAAAATCCCGTCCCTCCATGCAGTCAAAACTTTTGATAGCAAGTTTTTTGAGGTCTCATCTCCTTCTGAAAAAAAATCAAAGCTTTTCACCACATCCCTCTCTCTCTCTCTCTCTCTCTCTCTCGTAGCGCTTCATTACCCCGAGTTTTTCTTTCCAAAAGGAAAGAGCAGACTAAAAAAAAGTTTGCTAAACTCTGAAAGTTGGTGGTGGTGGTTGGTTTTGCGTAAAACCTGATGTCAATTGGATGGTTTCCCTCCCAAATGAAATGAAGAAAATATCCAATAAATGTGGGTCAAAATGCAAGTAACTACTTCACAAATGGACTCACTCATGAGATATGCGAGCGATGACGCTGACTGAAGCTCTGCGAGTTTTTTTCGCCTCCACGAGTTCTTTCTCCCTTTCTATGTAATTCTCTTCCCCTCTTCTTCTTCTTCGTCTTCTTATATTAGCAGAGCACAAACTGAGTGAGAGATTGTGAGAGCGAGCTTAAATCTACATAAAAACTATATCTCCCTGAAAATGTGTACATATATTTTGTCAAGATGCTCGCCTTGCCAATATTCACAAGTGACTTGCAAATAAACAGAGAGACGAGGAGGCAGAAAGAAGAAGTTGGGTTGGAGGGGAGGGGGTGGAAATGTTTGCAGCGGAAGGCTAATTTTGTGCAAAACATTCCCCAGGAAATGGTAACAATATGTAATACTGACATATATCTTTCCAGTTTGCTCTCAACGTCTTGATAACTTTCGTTTTAAACAAATAGTGGGCTGACCTCTCTCTTGAACCGCAAACCAGCGCCACAGCAATCTCCAGCCAAGCACTCACTCATTTCACCCATTTTTTATTTACTTTTTAAAGACAGTTGTTCCAAAACAAGTGCCACTTTCACTGGAAATCATGACACATTTCACTAACGAATAAAAACTCGGTCCGAAGGAAGAAAAAAAAAGACTGTCACGACGACGAGGATGACTAGGCATACGCACGCACTTAACCAAATCACGACGGAGCCGAAAAGGCTCAACCAAAAGGAAAAAAATATATTATACAAAAAAACCAACTTCTTTTTACGAGTTCCCCGAGCTCTTTTGCATATTTCCAGGTTATTATATTAAATGTGGAATATAATAAAGGATATTATTTTACCTGTCAGAAACACAAATTTGAATCTCTTTTTTAAACCAAAAATTTTTTTTACTTCTTTTTCATCTTTTGGAAGCTTTTTTGATGAAATAATTGTTTTTTGTAATAACTATATTTCCCCATCAATTTTCCACTTTTTTGCACACAAAGGGGGAGACCGGAAAAAGGGCTATGATTTCGACATTGATTTTTTTCCTCTCTCCAAGTTTGCATACAATGCAGTAGTAGTAATTTGTGCCTATCCACTCTTCAATCCCATAGTTTCAAGGCGAGAGGAGATGAATGTGTATAATAATGACAAACTGGAAAACATAATGAAAAGTTTTTTGGGTTTGATATCAATTTTGGAACACGTTTTTTCTTAGGTAGACACTCGCCAGGAAAGGGAGACGCGTGGAGCGGCATTAATGAAGGTGGTGAGCAGGAGTGAGCGGAGTCAGTGGTGTCATTTTTCACAAAATCCGTTCCGTAGCTAAAAAAAAAACTTTTTTTATTTTCCCCCAGGCAGGTAGGTATACGGAGAATAAGAAAAAAAAATGCTCAATTTTGGAATGAAAATGCCAAATGATCAGAGGGGGATCGTGTTCGTGCAAACGTTGGAAAACAATCAGACGAGGTTGAGTTGGACAAATAATAATGAGAGGCAGAGAGAATATTTATTTGTGCAGGCAGTTTAGTCGTCTTTCTTCTTTGTAGGCTAGTTGTCACTCATGTTCAGTGGCTCCAGCAGTGAATGCTATCAACTATATAATTGCTTCATTTTTATTATAGCTTTACTCCCACTTGTCAATCACGCGGAAAAGAGTAACTAGCTCTGGAAGACGAATAATCGCATGCAACAAAAAGTAGTATACGAAAGGCATAATAGGCTAGTTTCTCAATCTCCAGTTTAATTTTCCCCTTTTTATGACCGCTATTTTGCAGGTGATTTATAACCCAAGAATTATTTACGATGCAATGGCAACAAAACGATTGATTGTGATTCTGATTAGCTATCATGCATGCCCGTCGTCTGGCAAGTCAAGTCAGTCTGTCAACAGAAAACAGAAGCAGCTCCAACCTGGCTCGCTATGATATATCGAAGGTGCTAAAGGTTAAAACTTTTGGAGTCACAACGCTACGCTCCTCTTCTCCTTGTCACTCATTCCTTCCATTTTATTGACAAGTGGAGGTGGTGGTGGTGGTGGTGGAGCTGTTGCTGCTGCTGGAATGAAGCCTGTACACAGTTTCGGCTGGCTTCAAGCCATAAATACACTAATTATTGTTGCCGAATGCTAAATTGCTAAATAATCCAGCAGCAGGAGGAGAAGTAAGTAAGTTGAGGAAGCTATTTTCAATCAATCAATCAATAATAATACAATAGACGCAGAAAGTCGGGAATGCTTTTAGCACGCATTGTATTGTAGTAATACGTATGTGCATGAAAAGGATACACTACGTCGTCATCGAGCCGGCGAGCAGCTAAGATAACTTCAATTATTTATTTATTTATTTATTGAGTTAGGAAATAGAAAACATGCGTTATAGTCTGGACTCGGGCACGTCGCCGATGGCGGTGATCAATATCTAATTTTCACTCGGGTTTGTGCAATCCCCTAAAGCTTTTTTGCCATGTCATAAGATTCACAGAAGAGTGGGCTCATTGCACACAATCACGCAAATAACCAAATGGATAAAATCCGCTGCAAAGAGTGATTTTGCCGACCTGCCCACTCTCTTCTTGTGGATATCCACGAGCCGTCTCCGACTATAATGACTTTATAAAATAAATAAAGTGAAAGATTAAGAAAAATGGGACTAGATCTGGAGTTTCCACCAACATAGTTTGTACAAAATAATCCGAAAGAAAGAATCGCATAGGCAGCCTCCAATGTCAAAAATCGTAGTTATATTTGGCCACTTTTGATCTATATGCCGCACTTGAGCCGCTTCAAAAGATTGGAAACGATGATGATGGAGGAGTCTGCCTGCCTCCAGTTTTATAATATAACAGGTGGTATAGGTGGTAGAAGAACAAGAAAATACCTCATATTATGATGTAGACTTATTACATATTAGGCTGACGTATATTTGCATAATCAGCCTGTTTTGAATACTTGAATCAATATATGATTTTCAAGCTGAAGCTTTGTGCAAGTAGTTTCACCAGCTTATTAAACTAAACCCTTGTGAATCTTCAGTACAAAACTGTATCAACGCTGGAGCTACGAGCTGGTCTTCTGGATCTGGCTGGATGATGATGATGCATTGATTGGTAGAGCCGAGCGTGGATCAAAGTAGTAAGGCTTTAGTAGCATGATAATTGGATTGGCATGGTGGGATAGTATAATAAATTCATTCCCATGCTAAAAATACATCTCATTACGGAGGAGAGATACTTTGACAGAGAAAATATTATTAATAATATGAATACCTACGAATACATGCATGCCCCATCAAGGATTTTTTTGCAAACTTGTAGGCTAACCAGATCAAACAAAAAATATTTCTCCTGACTCTCACTGACTCACTGATACACTGAGAGTTATTTTTAAACTCACTGGAATCCAGATTCTTTTTACTTTTTATGGAGATCATCGTTGACAAAGCAGAGGAATAACTTAGTCGGTACAAATATTTGCGGAAGGGTACAAGTTATTTCGACCATGTCAGAAGAATAGCCTAATGAAATGTCGTCGAAGAATTGATCTCATTGCCAGTATCGGATGAGGTGAGGAACACGGCTGTCCTTTTCAGGAGCAATTGCTAATGTCGGTCAGCTATGTACTGTCAATAAGCTTTGGGTGTGTGCTTGACACATTTTGAACCTTTTTCGTGGGAATGGGACCTTCAAATAACTCCTCTCACAGGAAGCGGAGAAACAATGCAAAAAATGTTTTTTATTTTAAAAAATATGTTTCTTACGCAATCTGCTTCCAATATAATAATACTCCATTGATGGTATCCCGGGAATATTTCGTCAGTCCCTTGCCTCCCCACCACCACCACCACCACCTCCATCATTATCTAACTGAATCCGTCTACTTTATTACAATGCTCGTTCTACTCCAAAGGATTACAGAGGTATTTCACTTATACACAGAGAAATCCCATGTTTTTCACGCCATTTTGGGTCACTTTGGTTGGGTCAAACCAGGAGTCACTTTTAAAACTATATCCCACTACTTCTTAAAGATTTTATAAATGCTGGATTTTATGTACTATGGTAGTGCAAGACCTAATAACAATCCCTGTGAAAACACCGATTCCAAAGAAAGCAACGTGGCCACTTGGAATTGAATCGACATACACGAAGGATTGAAACGTTCCATGCATTTTTCACGTAATTTGGGCCACCTTGTCAGAGGAGATTTATACTTTCAGTTGAAAAAATCTTCGATATCGGGCTTGCTGCTGCTGCTGCTGTGTGAACTGTAAGTAACGCTGTTTTGAGAAACAGGGGGGATGCATGATGATGCTATTATAAGCTCCGCAGCAGGGAGTGTAGTGTAGTAGTAGCAAACTTTGTCACACTTTTTTTATCCCGATCCCGACCATCATCATCATCATGATGATGGTGATCAAAGTCAAAGCAGTGTAGGATCAGAAGGCTTCCAGCTTTCAGTCAGGATCCCAAACAAGTGCCTAGTAGTAACTGCATTAAAATGCAATCCACCGTTTCGCCTCGGAGAGCCCAGATTTGGCGTCCTCCTGATATCCTCTCAACCTTTAAATAGGCTTGAAAATTGACGCTCTGACTGAGTAGGAGTGGAAAGGATCGTGTAATTCGAGTGAAAACTGCGTATGACTGATCTGCTGATATCGTTTCCCAATGGAACGAGATACACGACGACGACATTCGTTGAGCCTCACTTGATACACACTCGAGCGTGGAGTCAAAAAAAAAGTTAACTTGCTTCCACCAAACTTCTCTCTTTTTTTCTTCTTTTTTTTAGCTTTCCCTCTGTGATGCCTATCTCTTCACTAAACTAAAATCCACAATCAGTTGGCTCGTTTTGGGTTTTTTGGCGAGAAGAAGAAGGTCTAGTCTACAGGCAAGAAGAGATCTGGTGGAACTGCTACCAACCCAACTACTACTCCTATTATGATTTATGCATCTATAGCGACTCTAGTAGATTCGTGAAATAAGTGGTCCTCGTCCGTCCTCTCCTCCCAGAGCAAAGTGAGTGTGTAACCTAATACAGAGTATAGTGGCGGCGGAGAAAACCTGTTATTTTTTTTCGCAAATTTGTCAGACGACACGACGACTGTGGAATCAACTGAATGGAAAAGTGAGTGGCGAGAGGCTGGTGACAAGATAAATGTGGAGAACGGCGCGCATATTTCTGTCACCACTCCTGTTCTTCTCTTATAGTAATAATACGACTAGGACGACTTCTTCGCGATTTCCGTTTTCTTGCCTGGACAAAAACTGTACGTAGAGACTCTCTTTTTATCTGCTGCCAGATGTTCGCACACATTTATTGTCGGGCCGACAAGCAACAGGAAGTTGGCCCGCTCCTTTGTCAGTAGTTGTTGCGATTGCGAATGCATAAAAGTTGTTTATGTATTATTACCTAAATTCTGTTATCATTATGGCGCACTCATTATGCCCACGCCAACGCCACCGCTCCACTTTTCCCTTCATTCAGTTGGAGCTGTGTGTGACGTGACCTAATACTAAAAAATGTCACACGCAGTAGTACATAGTAGTGCAGTAGTAGAGCATTATCAGCAGCAGCAGTTATCACAGTATTATTCTTATCATTAGTTTAGTATTTCTCCATGCTAGCGTAAAATGGAGCGGAAACTCGGTTTTCCCTCTAATTTATGCTGTTAATAATAAGAAAGAAGATTCTTGTTCGAGAAGAAGACTGCTAAGAAGAAAGACAGCCTGAAATAAGAGTGGTTGCTTCTTCTTCTTCTTCTTCTTTGTTGGGGTCAACTTGAGCAAGATGGTTGAGCTAAATTGGCCATGTGACATCCAAATCTAACTCCACCAGAATCCATTTATATTAAAACTGCACAAGAGAGCCCAATTTTGTTGTACGCCTTGCAGCTCTTCTGCGACAAAATGAGAATCTCTGTTGCTATGTTTTGTGGTGCATTCGCCAATTAAAACTGAAAGTGCAACTTTCATGCTCACTGCCTCCGCCCGCTCCCTCCCTCCCTCCCCTTCCAACAGAATACTAATTGTGTACTTAATTTCCATACAAAATTGGAAAGCATGGCAGAGGAGCCTGAATAAAAGAAAATAAAAGTCTTGGGACGACATGACACAACGTTCGTCCTCCTGATGCCAATGTCTATATGTTTCGTTTCGTCGTTGTAAACAGTGTTTTCCTTTTGGCTGTGTGGTATGAAAAAGCAAGAAAAAGTCGCGAGCATTTTGTTTGAAGAGAAAGTTTCTTTTTCTTTTTTTTTTTTTTGAATAAAGACTTTTCACTCGGGTTTTACAAAAGGAATTCCAGTTGATGCTTGTGTGAACCCAGAGACCCTGGCGCACATCCCCCTCCACTCCCTCCTCTTTCTCTCCTTTAATTCTTTGAATTTTTTGCATTTCACCCGAGAAATTTCTCTCACAACAACATATTCTTGTTGTTCCAGAAAATTGCAGCTGTGGTGTGATACTTACTAATACTACTAGGCATTCAACGAAACTTGAAGCGTTTGAAAGAGTAAAAACAAAATGTCTCGACTCCTGTTTCCTTTTGTAGGAACGAGAAAGGAGTTGAGTTGTGAGAGCAAATTGCACTTTTTTCTCTTCTTCGAAAACAAAAAGTAGGATTACATCATCGATCCCTCCATTTAACAGCTTGCATGATGTGACTCCCTCTCTCCCTCCCACACATGTGGATGGAAGAAAGACTGGCATATTGTGCGAGTTGTGAAAAGAGAGCCCCCTTTTTATCATGATTTGTTTCTGAGAAAACTATGAATTTTCCAAAAAACAAGCAATGATGTTGTTGTTTTATGTCATTAGATTTGCAAAAGTTCCCCGACAATAGAAATACAAAGCAGTGTTTTCATGTTTCTCTCCTTCTCACAATGAGAACATATATAATAATAATACACAAAGGGGAAAAACAACTGCAACAATTTCCAAAAGGCTAAAGAGCTTTTTTATGATTCACATATGCATTTTTCTCCTTCATGGCATTTCACACAAAACAAACTTTTCATTGCTTTCCGATCCTAACTCGCAAAACAAACGGAGTGTTTACCGGGGGCAGCCTTCTTCGTTCCTCATTCCAAAAATCCTTTTGTGGGCAAACATCAATTTTTTAGAAACACTAGTAACCTTTGTTCTGTTGTTTTTGTGTTTCCTTTTTGACAATGTCAAATGTACAACATTTATTTGACCTGGGTGTCCTTCATAATTGAGAATCATGATGGCGTTTCAATTACTCCCAGTGACAACAATAAAAGCGTGGAGAGCATCAATAATTGGCAACAACTTTTGCCCCGAGCTGGAGCAAGCAATTCACGACATAAAATGAAATGATTGCTTAGTTTACCTTATGGCCACCTCAAAATAATATAATAATAGGCATATCATCATAACTCTCTTAATTCCTCGCTTCCATGAAAACGTTTGTTCCACGTTGAAGGGAAACTTGTGTGTTTATCGTGACAAAACCTCCCACGAAGCTACCTACATATTAATGCTATATAATAATAATAATAATAAAAAATAGCTAAATGTAAATTGAAACTGTAAATAAGCTGTAATAAATTGTAAAACCGAGCCGTTGAGAATGTAATCACTTGTTAGAGCCATGAATAAAACAAAGCTTTTTGGACAGAGTGAGTGTGACAGGCGAGCAGTAAATCTTGATATTTGTCGATTCCATCAGCAAATCAAACACATCACCATATTATTTATTTTCTTTGAAAGTGGTGTTTGCTCAAGGCTACCATCATCATACAATTTAATATTGAAACGTATACACTTTTTTCCTCATTCAGCCAGCCAGCCAGCCAGCCAGCCAACTTGTGCCACTCTTGTTGATTCTTCCTGGCGGAAAAGTAATAAAATCAACATGAAACCAAAAAATAAAAGTATCTGCAGACTCGACTGAAAATATTACTACGACTATGACACCGGAGAGAGAGAGGAACTAACTATATGTAGCAATGTAGCTCTCGTCTGCTTTTCAGAGCTGGCAAACAAATTCACCACCACTCCGTGAAACTTCGTAGACACAACCACACACAACCACTGATCATTTGATTTTAGTAATGGATTGTTCTGTACTCCCAAAAATATTAATTTTGTGAATTAAGCAAGATATATAATCGAAATTTGCATTAGAGTCCCCATCATCGCGTCGAGTGTAATCACCATCACAACTCACAACTCGTTTATTTTAAGGGACAAGAGAATTAGCGAAGGCTTGGATGAAGCTCTCTCTCTCTCTCCGTTTACCCCCCCCCCCCCCGNCCCCCCCCCCCCCCGATCTAAGCAAATGCCAAATTGATGCTTTTCTCATGTTCGTATCTGCAATGAAATAGGAGCTCTTGCTGAATGAAACCCGACTATTTACTCCGAATACATATTTTTAATTAAGCTTTGACCACCGGACCCGAATTGAGAGGGTGCTCATTGCTCATTAATGTGTTTCCCGAAAATGGGATTTTCTGTTTTTAACAAGTCTAAAAAAGGTTTGATTGGCTAAGGTAACAATATTTATACTCTGGTCTTGTTGGTAGATACGTAGGAAAGGCAGTTGTTGTCATGCGAGTGATTCATAGGTAACTTGTTGTCAACTCAGCTTGGTTTTAGAAAAAAACGTTAACAAATGTATTATTAAGTTATTATGATGTGGTTGGACTTGAGTCCGCTCACATTTGCCGGTGCATCCAACTGCAGCTGTCTATAATATGCCCAAGCTATTTAGATTGAGGTCGTTGTCGTCGTCGAACGAAATGGACTCGGTACACTACGATACCTCGCCTGTCTGACCAGCACTCTATACTCCATTATTTTTGCAGTTCCATCCACCAAGGCTGGCCTGACAGAGGCTACAGCTTCACTTTGAACTATGAGGATCGGTCAGTGGATTTATTTTTTCTGAAGGAAAGGCTAAGGCATTTTTTCCCGGAAACAAAAGTGAATTTTTTGCACCTAGCAAAGGCTATTAGCTTCCACTTCCACTGCTCCTCTGAAGCTGAATAGGAAGTGGCGACAGAGTAAGGAAGTGAGATATTGCGCAAAACTAGAGAGAAAATGTGACAGGCTGCAACCTTTCTTTAAAAAAAAATGAAACCCTCGCTCGAGTCCGCGATATAAAGCGTCGTCCCCACAGCAGACTTATCCTGAATTCAGAATTCACCAACGCCAATATTTCAGTTTCACTCGTTTCCCCCTCGTCTCCTTTTTGTCAAAGCTAATTCTTCATTTTGACATGGTTGACATTTTTTATTGGATTCTATCCACAGATGAAAAGAAAAACAAGCAAGAAAAAAAACTGCAACCAAAAACAGTAAACACTAGAGAGAGAGAGCGAGAGAGAGAGAGAGAGAGAGAGAGAAAAAAGCTCACTTTGGAGAGGTAGCCGTCGCCGTGGTCGTCGTCGTAAGTCGCATGCTTTTATAAAGCCACCGTGCATGTTTCCCCATCTCAACGGTTACATAAACAACTAATGACTTGAGGAGAGAGTTGTTGTCGCCTTTGCTCTTCGTCTCCTCGAGTGTGTCTCGTGTTTATTTCACACTCATGTAAATAGTAATGTGTGTTGTCACACCACAAGCAAACCTCTGTGTTGACACAAATAAAAATGAAGCGTGGAGTGGTTATACTCGTATATAAGTATGTTCCCTTCTTCTCCACCGTCATCTTCAACTGTCGTCTAGGATGCCTTTTTTTCTCACTCCTACTCCTACTCGATATATTATTATACAATCTATAAAAAAAATTATGCCATTTGACTCAAAAGAAACCACCTAGCCACCTAGCCACCTTCCTCTACGTACGTACGTACGTACGTGCACTCCAGTGATTTAAATGACCCTGACGTTCACTTCAAGAGGAATGCCCATGTATGGAAAATAAATGATTTGAGAATGGAGATGGAGGTGACAGAGGAGTCGAGTGGTGGACACTCTATCTATACCTTTAGAGATGGATTTCACTTCACATTATATTTATATATCCCGTTCATATCCAATTTATTAGCTATAGGCCAACTTTTTTTTTATTATTTGGTGAATATAATCCGCTACCACCTCGATCTCCCATTGTCAGTGTGCTGCTATCGCCGATTGCCGTCGTCGTCCTCATGCTCATGCCTCATCCGCATCCCCGTTTTTTTATATCTATTTTCTCAAAGTCAGTGATTTATTGCGCTAGACAACACATGAAAGTAGAAAAGGATATGCTCTTTTTTGTCTACAGCAGCGTAAGCGTACTTATGGTTGAGATCTGAAGGGATTCCGGGATCCACGTGGTGAAATTGTATGGTACATGAAGAAGATGCAGACAATTGCTCCTGCTGGACTGTATGATCTGTGTGATATGTGATCAAGAATCAAGATCCAATCCATTTCTTCTTCCCTCAATGCATGCAACCAAGCAACGCCAAACGCTACGCTCGTCGACCATAAATTTTTTATCCCGTTATACTTATTTGAATAGATCAATGGCGAACAGAGCAGAGCAAAAAAGTTTCCCATTTTCAATTCATTCTAACTATTCCTCGTTCGCTCATGCAACTTATATGAGAAACTATTTTTGGGCTTGTTGTTGGGTGGTGCATGGTGTCGACTCCTCAGATTTACCCAGAGAGCTCTGTAAGTCCGCATATATTATTAGAAGCGGGGAATAATACTGCGTGTTGGCTAATCTTGAAATCTCAATTTTGCGATTACTCGACCATGACCGCTACATGGATATTATTGAAGCATTTCTTCACTCCCTCCTCTTCTTATTTCACTTGAATAATCAGATATTTTGAATTTTGCCATGGGAGGATGTAGTAATGGTGGGTAGTAGTAGTCCTTTTTCCTTTGAAGAATGATTCCGATAATATGGATACAAGTATCGCGTACACGTATGGATTTTATTTTATGAAAAGGGCGAAAACATGCCAAGACGGGGCCGGGGCCCATTGTGAAGCACAATATACGATACAAAATGGAACGCATTATTTTGTTCGTATCAGTGACTCCTTGCTCACATTATCATGCACTATTCCTAACTCTCAGAAAAACGGAGACGGGCATATATAGCTCATCATTATCATCAACATCATGAACCAAAATCCATAACCAAACCAAACTTACATGACTCCTCTTTAATGCTGATATAGGTAAATATTAGCACATTCTCTGGAGTTCGTCGAGTTGGCTGAACTATAGCAAATATAGCGACTCTTATTAGGTATTCCACCTTTTCCCCCCTACACATGCAAGTTGCACATAATATGCCTTACATGGCTTATATAACATGTGTCGGTCGGTCGGCTACGTCAAGTACGGCTGGATGTGCAGCTCAAATGCCAGACTAAAACAAGAGTAACAAGTTCAATACAAAGTAAGGCAAACGGAGGAGCCTGTATTTTACGGGAGAGCTGGAGCTACAACCAACCACTCCAGCCTCACGGAGTGGGAAAAGGTGAGTGATAAATAGGCCTGCGAACCGACGACGCGACGGAAAGACAATGTGAAAGTGCATATTAACTGCATTCTCTCTCTCTCTCTCTCTCAAAATGTTCATCCTTTTTTATACCAATAATGAAGGCGAAAAGGGAAATACTTTGGGAACGTTGGGGAAGTAAGTAGAAGGAGCGGCGCCTACTCATCTAATCACTCGGTTCAACTGTGACATTGTCTTGATGCCAAAAATTATACACCTTGGCTAAAAGTAAACCAGCACCTATGCAAAGAAAGACCATTTCCTCGGTGTCACCACGCCTTTTCTTTCGGAAGGAAAAGTAGGAAATAGGGTTATTAGCTTAGCTCTTATTATCATGCACACACCCAGCCAACCAACAACATCACATGACACAGTCCATATGGAAGTGTAATAGAATCTTTGTCCTGATAGAGATGCCATGGGAAACAGACAAACAATGTATTATTCCATTGAAGCCAGGGTAGAGCATGGCGGCCTTGTGTCTCTGTACTCAATTTTTCTCCTTGCTTACTCACTCCCCAGCAACTTAATTAAACGACTGGAATGGGTCATCGGTCTGAAAGTCTTGGAAACTTTATCATTTCCCTATCTTGTCATCACTTGTGTATCACATGTGTGTTAATGACCATGCAAAAGGCATCGAACGACGGCAAGGCAAGCTGGTGGCGTTGGAGGGTAACTCGTGAAAATTTGGGTCGGACGCATTTTTTCTTGGATCCTCATTAGCTAATATATAACCACTACTCTCTGTGCGCCAGCCAGACTAACAATCGCCTTTATTCTTATACTGGCAGAGCTGGATGGATGGTCCAGAAATCCGTGAGGGTAATTAGCAGACTAGAATTAAACTTTGCTAGTGCATTTCCCAAATAATCAGTGCAAAATGGTGTAAAGCTCATCACCACTCTCGCATTATCTGGTTAGTTTTCTCACAAGGAGAATTTATGATATCACCGCAACGCTACATCGTACATTTTCCATCCAACTCGTACCTTCCGTCCAGCTCCTCCTTTTACACAACTAGCGGAAAGCTGATAGATAGATGGTGATGGCATAAAAATGTCGCGCGAAGAAACGAGAGAACACTTTCCCCCTCCAACTGTGAAACCCCTCGTCCATCCACCACCAACCTCCAACTATACGCATACCTCCAAACTTCATCATCAGTCGTTCCTCGCCAGTTTCATTTTGCAAGAGAGTTAGCCTCACGAAAGCAAATAATCAGTATTTGGACGTAGCAGCGAGCCAATTCATTGAGCCACACACAAATGCATCATCATTCCCTCTTGACATACCAAAAAAAAGTGTCCAAATCTCTCTCTAACATGGACATATACCTACAACAATTTTCTCTCTTTCTCTCTCTCTCTCTCGTGTTTTTTCTTCTTTGCTTTGTGTGTCATGATGATGAGAAGACAAAATAATATAACGGTCCGAGTCTTCTTCATTGACTCCCCGATTGAGTCCCAGACCCAAAGTCATAATAATAATACCTACACGCTCTGCCAACAACTCTTCCGCTACAACTAACTACAAAATATATACTATATGGGCAAAAGTTGCTCAACTTTTGGAGCTGGTGACCGAGGAGAGAGCGAGAGAAGAAGAAGGGAGGACGACACAGTTCGTCGTCGTGCTTTCCCATTCTAAACGCAATCCTCGTGCTACGGATGGATGATGGGTGATACTAGAGATAAAGGTTTTTCCCTCGTGATAACCTTCTCTGCCTACCGACCCCCCTTTATTAGCTTACCTTTGTAAACCAGAAAAAGGATTCAGTATCGAACGACGACCGTATTATCCAAGGACCTCTTAATCCCTTCTGATAAGACCCTTTTCAAGACCATTTTTTGACCCGACCCCTATTGTTTTAAAAAGATCACTAATCCCTAGTTGGCTCCGCCGACCCACCCAA